>JAZGTI010001953.1:0-39614 GCA_036877585.1 Botia kubotai | reverse complement strand
TATTGTGAAATGACTCTTAATCCAGCGGAGATGATCCAAATATTATGATATTTTGTGTGACTGGATGCATGTGTGCGAGTGTATGATTTAGCAATTTGATAGCACATCTGTCGATCAGATATCTTACACTTACTGCCTTTAACCAAGCGCAGTATGTGTTTAATTTACCATATAGTGTCTCACCGGCTTCTCGTGCTTTTTAAAGGCTTTGTGTGGAGTTCTCGACTATTCAAGAACTAAAGTCAGATAAACCTTTGGATTTTGATTCAGACCTGGCTATGGAGTTCACATCTGCAGGCTTTCCAGCACTTCAGTGCCAGCAAGCATTTAAAGTTTACAGCACAGCTTCATAAGGGACTTGGTGACCTTCACAAACTGCATCAGACTCCATCTGCAGAGACATTTCAAATTCAGCCATGTCCCTTGTCTCCGACGTTTACACTTAGCATGAGTTAAGGGCCCAAACTTTCTGTGGTTACACGGGCCCTTAAAATGTTCAGGACTTTGACACGCACAGAACATAATTTGAAAACCAAGTGCAAAATGTTTTTTGAAAGTGTTTTGAGGGGTTTGTGTTTCAGGTAATGCAGTGTTTGTTTTGGAATGCAGAATACTTTTTTACATTTCTTATAGTCAGTTACTCTTTCCAGGAATATCACAAGCAAGTTCTTTTTTTTAAAGTTCAAAGGGCACTGCAGAGCATGAATGGCACAGGTATTTATAATAGAAACCTTAAAAAAAAAACATCTAGGTTGAATGAAGAGTAACATCCCAGCTAAAGTGTGTGTGTGTGTGTGTGTGTACACACGTTTCTCTACCACTGTGGGGACCACGTGTCACCACGAGAATGGTTAAAGTCACACACACCTACATTGTGGGGACAAGCCAGTGGTCCCCACAAGGGAAACTGATTATGAAGCATACTAAATGATGCTTTTTTTTAATGTAAAAAAGCAGAAAGGTTTCTGTAGGGGTAGGGTGAGGGATATGGGGATAGAATATACAGCTTGTACAGTATAAAAGTCATTATGTCTATGGAAAGTCCCCATTAGGCATAGAAACAAGTGTGTGTGTGAGTATGAGTATACTGTATCTCAGCAGTAATAGTGCTTAAGTAAAACCTCTTCTGCTGTCCAAAAAAAAGTATAGCTCCGTTTGAAGCTTTATTGAAAAGGTATGCCTGTTCCCTCAAGTATAGTTTTACACACATGGCGGTTGCTGGCGTGTGCTGCAGATCTTTCAGGAAAGAAAAAAACAGATGTGGCCTCTTGTCTTTCTCAGCCACATCTCTCTTCAGGCCAATATACATTTCCAACTGACTGCTTTTAAGAAAGTGACCTTTTACGTTGACAGATATATTTTTCAAATGTTGTCTGGACTTGTCTAGGGACTTCCAGGAGTGAGAAAAATTTGTTTGTGAACTGTTTATTAGCAGCGGTGATAACATCCTCTCGTGGCTTTCAAGTGTATGAATGTGACTGCTGATGGATCCTGTGCAGCATCGATGGACGCAGATAAGAGACTGTCAAAATAGAACAAAGCCGGCAGATCCAGCCAACAGGCCGAATCCAATAAGTCACGCTGCCCTCTGCTGGCAAACACTTAATGTTGGGTCAAGTTGAATGAAACGCAACACAATATGTGTAAAAAATGTGTGACTAATTTCTTTTGTGATGTGTAGGTTCTGTTGTAATGTAAGCTTTCGATTGTAAAACAGGCAAAATGCTTTCTGTTTTTGGATGTAAATGTACCATCTTGTAAATCACTATTAAGAAAAATCACTTTTATCGATAAAGTGAACAGAGGATCATCAAGGTCATTAAACAAGGTCATATAATTTATTTAAACAATAGCAGGATGTGTGACATAATGCAGTGATTAAAGATGATCCAATGTCTTGTTTAAAAGTTCAATGAGTAATATGGGCATGTAAAGTTTCAGTATTAGGGTTAAGCTGACATTAAAATCTAGGGAGTGTATGTAACTGAACTGATTTTTGTCAGTGTGTGATGTACCTTCTCAGCTGTGTCTCCTCATATAGCATCTGTATCCCGTTTGGGATGTAATCATTCCACAATCCCCTCCACAAGTCATTAAGTGCTCCACGCTGCATACATATATGCATAAAACACCCTGAATATTTAATGCATGAGCACCATTAATCTCTGTACCGTCTTTAAAAGCAGAATTAAACTTTCATTTGTATTTTTCTTTCCTACGTGCCCATTGAGCCCCCAGCCTACTCTGCTGCTTAAATATTAATCGGTGCTGAATCACACATTGTGGACTCTCTCTCTTTCTCTCTCTGTCTCTCCCTCCTTTATATTCTCCACAGTCTCTACCAGAATTGCACTAAATAGCAACAAACACCGTCTCGCTTTTTTTCCCATTCGATTATTTAACTTGTGTAACAAACTGCTTGATTTCTTAGAGTTTAGAGTTTTGGCATTGCATTACATTCTCATTTTATGGGTAGGGTTTGGTTAGGAGTAGTATAAGCAGTAACGTTTTTTATTATGTTGATGCATGAAACAGAACGATTGAAGACTGGGGCTGAATATATCGAAGGACAATACTTGAGAAACAAAGTTTTTCAAGTAGCCAGAAGCCTGTAGTTCACATCAGGGATGTGAACCATGAGTTTCTGCTCACCGTTGCTGACTTAAGTGGGTAGTGTTAGGAGGAGGGTTATTCTTGCTATAGAAAATATGTATTCAACAAAAATTTGGACATGCCTGTGAGTGCAAGATGAATCATCAGTTGTTTTGGGTCAGTTTTCCTAGCTGAGAAAGACTGCAAATTTTTCATGTGTACCGTCTATCTCCTAGAAGTTAGTTTTGCCTGCTGAGTGTACTAGAATGCCTTGAAGCCGGCAAACATGTACTAAAAGCATTTCTTTGACTGAAATGTTGCTCTCCGACCAACAAATCATGTAGTCACTCCGGAATATGTAATACTTGGCAATCATAAAGAAACATTCCAGGGTAGTTTCCAAATTATATGTTGCATCTGTCCACCAGAATAACAAAAGCAAAAAACCGTAAGTACAACTTTCACAAAAAATACATAGATACACCTGTGAAATAAACACCAAAGTGACAACGAGGCATTCAATAACTTAGGTATTGAAAACAGAATAATTTGATTTTACTGAATCGGTAGTCAACCTAGAAGCAATGACACATTTAACAATGTCACACCCCAAAAGAAGAAATGGATTTATCATTATGAAATGGGAGCGCTAGTTAAGTTTAATTTTATTTTATTTAATGACCGTATTAATAGGCAATATCTCCAAGGTTTCAGTGCATAGGTCCAGGCTGTCCCCCGTTTCGATCAGCTCCGCCCCGCACTAGAGGACAGACAGCACAGAGACTGAGACGTGTTGAAAGACGGAGAGAAAGAGAGAGAGAGAGCGCGCGCGCTTTGGAGGTAGGACCGCTCGTCTTTGGATAGGAAAGGGGGGAAATGTCATTTCACACTTGTGAGAGCATCAAGTTGTACTAACCCTCGTTGACAGAAGCGACATTTAAAGGACCACAGCATCAACTTTGCAGGGGATGCGGCGTGCGTATGCGCGGCTCCGCTCCCCGCTGTCGCGTCTGTGAACACTTCACAATCCCGCAACCAAGATAACTTTCACACGGCAGTAAGACACGGGCTGCGGGAGTGAAACGGAACGAAGTATAGATCACTTTTTATTCTTCCTGACTGGTGATAAGGAAGATCGCTCTAGGTGGCTGCAGGTAGAGTGGAGACAAACGGACATCCCGCACACGGCGCCGTGGGTTCCCTGCAAGTGTGGAGTACCAAAACTGCGATCTTCAGGATCTTAGAGCAAGAACATATGGCTGAATGGATGGTAACTCTCTGGCCACTTTTTAAGAAGTCCTGGTAAAGTTTGTGAAAGCCACTTGCAGGAACAATGGATGTGAAAGGCAAGCGGTATTACATTTGGCGCACGAAGTGACATGCGGCGCGACTTTTAATCCGCGTAAGGAAATGCGTCCTTTTGACTGACTGATATGGAAACATCGAGTTTCTGTGAACCTCACACATTGTCAATCTATGGAGGTCGAGATGCTGGATGGGTCGCACCTGAAAAGTTTACTTGCTGAGCTTTGACTTGACTTATGTAGTCTTTGCGTAAGAATGTAATGCGACTACGACTCAGCCACACATGGTCATCAAATAAAGAACAGATAGCTTTCTCATAACAAATCTATTAATTGACTGAGCTTGTTATTTCTCACCGTTTGCATTGACATTATGGACAAGAACTGTATTGCATATCAGATGGAGTTGACACTTTTGATGGTCGTCCTCCTGTTTTGGGTCACCGTGTGTGCGGATGACAGTAAGATCATTTCAGACCGGTATGCGGTATACTGGAACAGCACGAATCCCAGGTAAAAAATACTTCACTACATGCACACAATAAAGAGTCAGTGTGTAGTATTATTTGCATTTGCAAAGACACCCCTGGCAGTTTTTATACAAGTTTTTTCCAAACTATTGTAAGGTCACGGTTGTTTCAAACTTCTTTTGTTGATTTTAGTTATTTTGTAAATATTTGCAAAACTATATTTAAAATACCACCACACGTATATAAATAATTTTATTTTACTTGTATTTTACTAATATTTATTTTTGTATGGACAGTTTTAATAAGTTACGTGAAATGGCCTAACTCAGTGACACTTGAGGTCCACCTTTTAAAACACTTATATGTGAGTTCAGTCATACACGATTGATTTTTATTTTAAAACCTTTTTTCAAAACATTTTTCTCAAGGCCTCAAATCTCTGTGAGAGCGGGCAGTATTCTAACGACTTGTGTGTTCCATTTGAAAGTACTTATGTCTTCTCACAAAATCTGCGTCTCTGAGCACGTTGTAACTTTATGGCCCCATTTATTGCACGCTTACTGTTTGACACTCTAGCGTGGTGTCTGTTATGAGTTACTGAGGGCCATATGCTGTGTTACATTATGCACCCTTGATCTGCTGGGTTGATAATTTAGAAAAAAATATGCTAATAAATGCATGATCCGATATCCTGTCAGCTTTTAAAGATAATGTTATTTTGTTTTCCATCCTTCCTACATGGATGTTCCTGTGGTGGGATCAGTACTTTAGATTTTTGCTTTCATATCACATATGGTTCAAATAGTCTTAAGATGAAGCCCTCGAACCACCCCAGCACCCCACCAGTCTTCATCAGACCGCTCTCAGAAGCTAAGACACCCTTTCTCCCCTAGTTTTTGGCACAGGATGGAGCTTTGTTTAACCACAGGGTCAAACGTGTACATTGCATTTTTGTACAGAATGCTTGCGTGAAATGATTTGGTCATTTCTACTACATTTGTAACCAATATGAGTATTTATATAAAAAAATCCACAAGTTTAGAGGAGTTTAGAAGCATTTTTACCCACATTGCTTATCTTGATGATCTTATGAAATTGCATAAAAAACAGAAGAATTACAGAAAGGGAACAGTGAACCAGAGAAGATAATTTTGCTTTTTTCTTAAAAATTTCCCGAAAAACGGGCGTACATGCTCCACTACAGGTTATAAGAGTCTCTGTTCCAGAGCTTTTATACACCTCTGTAAAAGTTTTAAAATTCACCCTGCCAAAGCTGATAGACTTAAACTTCTCAATGAGCTTCAAGGAGTTTTAGTTTTGTCTTTTAAGATTGTCTTTGAATTATGTTAATTAGCTTAATTATGCATTCCAAGTAAACAGTGAATGCACTATGTAGAATAGTAGTTAAGTGCAAAATCTTGTTTGTTGCTGTGTTTATTTCAGACGTTAGATTTATTCTAGATTAGGTACAGACCTAATTAGATGCCTTTCCCAAAAAAAAGAAAACACAAATTGGAGCTCATTATCGAATCTATCAACTCCAAAAGAAAAAAGTTGGGAAAAAAGTTGTTCTGTTTTGTATTCCATGCGTCCTTGGATTCAAATAATCAAATCACTGATTATGGTAGTTCTGGGTTAATTTTGCGTGTTATTTTTCCACCACTAACTTTTACAGTGTGTTTGCATTTGCACGGCTATGTCAGGGCCGTGAAATGTTTGTTCAGCTAAACTGAGACGGTCTTCCCTCTGTGTGTAAATGAGCTCAGAGGAAAAGCGTCTCTTTTATTAGACTGCTGATAGTGTTTTAGCCCGCGTTATCGATTTTACTGCTCAGTCTTTAGATCTATGAGATATCAGATCTTCCAGGTTTGCTCGGCAAGTTGGATACTGAGAACAGACAGATTAGGTGTTGTCCATTTAAGTCCTGTATACTTGATCTAGTTGGCTTGATTAATGGTTTTAAAACCTGCGAAAACTAAAATTAGAGTTTGCGGGCTTCATCGCGACCTGTGTTTTTTTCCAACACCCAACCATAAAAGTGAGCCAGGTCGTCTGGTGTGGTTTGAATCAGGCCTCGACTGTTTGAGGTTTGTTACGTGGTTCAATTAGAGTGTGAGAGTGAAATGACTTTTGCTAAATGACCCCAATCAGAGAATAAATAAATACGCAGAAATATATTTCTGCTCTGTTGAAGTTTAAGCCTGGAGGTGTCGATTTAACCCTTGTGACTTCACGGCAAACTGTACGGGGCACTTGGTGACTTAGTGAGAGCAGTTAGTGCAAAAAGCGAGTCATCACGTAGGGTGCGACACTTACAGCTGCACAGATAGCACAGAAAATTTGCACACTATCTGCACACTATGCTCGAATGGCACTTTCAGAGAGTTTTAACACGCGGCTCTATTTCAGAAAAAAACTGATCCGGACCAAAGACTGTAGATTGTTGTTGAATTTTTAGGTTACAGTAAATGCATTTCATTTAGACAACATTATGTATATCCACTTACAAACTTTCATTTGTAAAGCGCTGATAATGCAACCATGTGGTATCTGGTCCTTTTTATTTGTTTTGCCAAACGTATATTTTTTTCTTATATTTAGCTTTATATTTTTTAATATGTGGAGGTTACTTAAACAGGTCCCATCGTGAATGTGTTTTAAATACTACTAAAGTAAATAGTCTGTTGCGATTTGTTGTTTTGGCAGTGCCAGTAAAAATATGCAATGACTTGATTTCCAAAAGATTTTTCTTTTGGAATTTCGTGAGCAACTCCTACTTAACATCCTGTTTTGACATATGACTTAGCAATTTAATTTTAATTTGTGTTTTTAAGACACATTGGCAAGCTAGTATAAACACTGAAGTCTTGTAGGGGATTATTAGTTCTTTGTGTGGTTTTATTTTGTTCAATTTTTGGCATGGTTTAATTGGTTCATCAAGGTTACCAGGAAAAGCTGATGTTAGAGGACATGGGAAATATGAGGGCACGACATACATATAGTTGTGTGGAACCACATGACTTTTGTTCTCCTAGGAACAGGAACCTCTATTGCGATCGGAATGCTTGAAATTAATGGCTTTAAGCTTGACCTTGAATGGCCGTGTCAAACTGCAGCTCCTGTAGGTGGCATTGCACCATGTTGTGCCCCAGTTTACGGTTTTGTCGGCCATTTTGTGAACCCTCACACTTGCCTCTGGAATGTGGTGCAAGCTGAAGACAAAAAATGGAGTATGTGTATTAATTCAGTCGTACAGTTTTAACAAATCCGGAAAGTTTGTTTTGTACATTTTTTTTCTTTTTTATTTATCGCATTATCAGGTTTATCACCTTGGGCAACGTTTTTGTTTCAATCTTAGTATATAATTACAAGTTAAAATTTTTATCGTTTTCATAATTGTCGAAGCAAATAATGTTTTAGTGTTCTCATTCATATTAGTCGAAATTTAATGCGATTTAATGCGATAAATATATATTTCAGTTGAAAATCATCATTTACTAAATACTGTAACCTCACTGTATTAGGACATGTTAGAAAATTATTTTATATACATATTTGGCTTAATTTACACAAACAACAGTGATGAAATCTGCTCAAAAAGTTTTCTGAATGAGAACGGTTGGTTGAGTTGGTTATTTTAACTACATTTTATGTTTGTACTTATTATATGACAAGCGGTATCTTGGCTGAATTGTGGAAAATGATTAATTTGTACCCGGTGGCCGGTTTGTTGTGTTTGCCATAATTGATTTTTCTGTTTAAAGCAGGACGTTGAGTTCTGTCAGCATTGCTTCTTTGTTTGTAAGTTCCATCCGTACGTGTGCTTAAAATTCATTTCAGGCAGCTGAAGGGTGGCAATTTACAGTCTGCTTTCATCTATGCAGTCTCTCAAAAATAGCTCAGTAAAATTTCACAGTGAAATAAGTATTTTTTTTCGGACTGTGACCTACTGTCCTGAGAGTTGAGGTAACAATCCAGCCACATTGTAAGAACCACTTTGTGAGTTATCGGTTTTAAAACCCATTCCAACCAGCAAATCCACGTTCACCCCGTGACTTATTGCAAGTGTAGCATGAGAGCGCAGTTTCTTCCAGCGGTTTAATTGAATGAGCTAATCCATTAAAGTGGTATAAATATAATCATTGTTTTTTCCTGAATGACTCTCGGCCATTAATATGCAGTTACAACAGTAAAGTGAATGCACTTAAACTGACAGGGCACAGGACACAGTGAATTCGTTAGTTTGCAAATCAGATTACACTGGGAATGGTGGTTGGCTGTATTCACTTGCTGGAAAAAAAACAGTGCATCTTTTAAAATGGGGGCATGGAGTCACGCAGCCTAGGTAGTGCTTCTTTTCTATGAGATTACGGGCCACTTCTGTTTAGATACTGTAGAGAGAAATTCAGTTACTGAGGTCTGTAGGTCAGCAGTTATAGCCATAATGCTTCCATTCTGTTGGATGGTGTTTACAGCTGGACTCTGGGTTCATCTGCTAATGATTATCAATGACACGACAATGGCAAAATGTTTAATGAGACTTCCACACTTTTTCTCCAAATACGTGTCTGGAAATGGAATATGGCCATTTGCCGGCTGTAAATAATGCAATAATGCAAATGATCTGATGCTTTGTTGTATTAAACGGCCGTAATATATTATTAAAAAAAGCAACCGGTATGAAAGAACTTTTGTAAATAGGTTCAAAGCTTCGTTAAATAAATGAACCTACAGTGAGCTTGAACCCAGAGCCCTATTTTATAGGCAGGCCACTGTATTTCATTTCCAGTGTTCATCAAAATAACATTACTGCAGGTTGGAATCGAATGTCCTGCTGTGTTTGTAGCTTTGCAGTGGCTGAATGGTGGGAAATGATTGTGCTTCTCTAAATTTCTATTGCTGGAGTAATATAACCCTCTCTGCCATTATCTGCGGCTTTCTGCACCCCACCCTGCGACAGAATGACGGCCTGCACGTGAACATTTACACAGATGTGACATAAACAACCCGAAACATTTTAGCGTACAAGCGGTTCACGGCTACAAAAACGAGTAAATTTAATCGACCTCAGTGTTTGTAAACATTTGTTTTTTTTAAAAGCTAAATATTTTAAGCCACCTGGAGTTTGAAGTGGGAGAGTGTTTGAATAGTTTAAACAGTTTAAGTTGAACAGTTCACGATATTTCGTAATGTGCAAAAAACACGTTTTGTGTTTTTTTATCCATTAAACATTGCATTTTTGTCCTTTTACGGAAATGTACAATGTTTGCTTATATTGTTTCGCTTTAATTTGTTATGGTTAAAGGGAAAAGTTTTAAGTAGTTTAAATGTCTCTGTCAGTTAGTCTGTCAAAGCATACACACAGTCAGAGTGTCAGAACTGCTTAAAGAAAGCAGCCGCAGAACTGCTTTCAATGCAGGCGCCATGACAGTTACTTTTTCACACTCGCTGTGAGCAGCAAACATAAACCAGAACTCATTCCTAGGACCTTACAGGGCACCATATCACCCTTGTGTCTTTCACCTCTTTCTGTGCGGTGTTTTTTTTGGTCTGTTTTTATACCCAGCAACAGCCCCAATCACAACGTCACCCTGCCTTCTGTATTGCTCATACATTTTAATGCCTGACCCACATTCACGTAGCACATTGGCAGTCACGTGCATTTGGGAGCTCCAAACTTGAAGTAGGTGCTCGTTTCTGGGTGGATCTTTCCCAAATTAAAGAAAGCACAGATGATTTAAAGCAGCACTGTACAGTGGCTGTGCCGTGAATACAAAAAGAAGGGCTCAGCATTAGGTTTTTGTTTAAATATCATCTTGTTTGGCTTTTATGCTCAGGAAATTCTCTCCCTCTTAGGCCTTTCTCATTCAATCTACAGTATTTATGAGACACATAGTACCAAAAAGCTCTTCTTCAGATGGGAATATATATTTTAAATGAATCACGATGACGTTTTAACACTTAAAATGCCTCTTCCGAATAATGTGTAATGTGTTATTATTAATATTATTTTTTAAATGTTTTTTCCCTTATAATCGCACCTTTAATACTTGACTGTTGTTTAACTTCATGATTTTTTTAAAAATCATTGCATTTCCTAAATGATTAGAGGAACTAAGAATCATATATGATAAAGCATTGTTTAATCTGCTAATAAAACAAATCTCTCTTAATTCCCAAACGGCTGTAAAAGCAGTTTAGTTCTGTTGACCTACATAAAGTCAGCTCATTATGTCCATCTACAAACTCCTCATTTCTCTCCTTGAGTGAGTTTTATTTAGAAATGCACTCAGCTCTCTTCTAAGAAATGGAGGGTAATTTAATGTCCGGATCCTAATTTGTAAAATGGTATGTATGAGACCGTTTGTACGGGGTTTATATTGTATAATGCTTAAAGTGTCTGACTTTAATTGTCAGTTACAGCACCAATAATTAAAGCCACAATAATGAATGCACTTTAAAGCATTATACCAAAGCATTATATAGTAGAACTGGAATTATGGGTAAATAAGTAATAGTATGGTTCATTCTGTTTAAAAAAGGCCAGTGCTCGATTTGGCTTTTTACACAGTTCATTTTACATTTTAATTAAAGTTTATTGGCCCTTTAAAAATAAGCAAATAAAAGCAAGTGCTGTTTTCACAGAGTTATGCTCAGAATTTTTGTGTTATTCTAAAGACTTTCTATAAGAGCATTTTAGATTATAATGCTGCTGTTTAGTTTACAGTTTCTAAATGAATTTCGGTTGAGTTTACTTTAGTTTGACTTTAAATGAACATGCAAGCGAACCTGTTTTTTTGATCGCTGCATTATACTATAAAATGTATATAAAATATAACATGTTGTTTACAAAAAAATTAGAAGGTACTTAAAAGATATTGTTGTAATATATTTGACCACAATACCGGTATGCAGTGTGTGATGGTATTTGGGATGCATGTATATTTTTTATTTGAAATTTGAAGTTGCTAATCTATCAAATGCTTGTGACAAAATTCACATTTATTGAGAGTATTTTAATTTTTATTCTGAAATGGATTAAATAAATAGATAAAAATAACATCAGTCTGCATTTTTTGCCATGAAATTGTCGGCTTAGAAAGTCATATTATTAGTCTTATTATTTTGTTATTCAGTTTTCTCCGCGAAAAAATGTTTACTGAAATTATAATCATAAGGTAATTAAAAATATTATAATACAAAAAAAGAATTTAACAGTTTAATTCTAGCAAATCTCTATGTGTCCCAATGTGCCTGGTTTTATCGGCCAGTTTTAAGGGAATTAAATGAAGTTTAGGCAAATTTGATTCTTGCTCTTGGAGACTTTTTGTACGATCCAAAAAATGTTTTGTTTTGTCTGTTGGCATATGACTTCATGTCTCTGTACCCGAATTAGCAGACAAGTGCCGATGTGTTCTGTTGATTCACCTGTTTTCACTTTGCAAATGCCTCTTTATGTTGACGTGGGTGTAGAGTCACACATGCTTTTGTCTTTAAGCAAGAGGGAGGAGCCGTTCGCACATCACAGCGGCCCGACCTTGAGATTTCTAAAGGAAAAGGATGGAAAAGCTAGCAAGCAAGCAAACATTTGAGAAGTGTAACATTGACCCATTAGTCATCTGGGAGTTTTCGCTCTTGAACTTGCAGATATGTCAAACCTGTCATTCTCGCAGAACCAGGGAAAGGCCTTGTTACTGTATGCGGGAAGGTGTTGGCACAGCTGGGACTTTGGGTTGGGACCAATCTGTGAGGGAAAATGGCCGACCCTTAACCTAAATATCTGCTGTACGTCCACTGCCAGTGTAAGTGGGACGGTTTTGCACTGCAGTGTAGCTGTATCACCTCACACTTGCACTTCATGCACCAGAAACCATGTGGTTTTATGTAGTGTCTGCGTCTGTTGGCTTAAACACATATGCGCTGAAGCTAGGCTTGGCACAGCACTTATTTAAGTAATCTCTGACTGAAATTCGCACCAACTGCGAATGAAAATCATATACCGCCGTACTTTCTACTTGAACTATTGCTATAACAAGTTAAATATGTGTTGATGTTCAGAAGGCAGTATTTGTTTAGCAAACAAACAGTTTCGTTAGTTGTGTTTTAGGTTTCGGCTGTAGTGCGGTATAGATTAAAAGAAGAAAATAGAAGTAAAAACAAACAAACAAAAAACAGACTTCTGCATAATTTTTTACTACACAATTTACACCAATGTTATAAATTAGACTTAGATTAGCTGTGTATATTGTTTAATGTCAAATGCCAATTGTCAACATATTTAATGTACACATGTTTTAAAACAACATGTTTATGGGCAATATCAATTAAATAGCTGAATGCAGATTTTAGTCCAGGTTTAGTCCTGTGTCCTGGGTAATACGACTAAATGAATTTATCAAAGAAAATCACACCACTGGACATCAAGGGTGTCATGCATCTGTTTTGGTTGAGAGGGCACTATAGCTCTGGGACACAGCCAAAGGAACAAATACATTTTTAGCAACAGCTTAGTAATTTTTTATATTAGTATAGTAGTTGCATGTTACTGTAGTGGTGCAGTTTTTCATTAGCACTCGCTGGCTGAACACCAAGCATTTTTATTGTTTGACAAAGAGCAGCTTTGATTTTACATTTACATTTATGCGGATATTTGGCAGAGGCTTTTATCCAAAGTGACTTACAGCGCATTCAAGATATGCAATTTATCAAACAACAAACAACTGAGCTACAGGAACACACAATTTTGAAATTTATATTGATAATAACTTATTTTGTGTTTGCAGTGGGTTGGAGTTTAAAGCAAATGTTCTGTTAAAGGTGCAAATTGAATGGTCTGACCAAATTTAAACACCTTTTTAAAGTTCACAAACAACAATAATGTACCTTTTCCATTTACAATCCTCTTTGCTCAAAAACATGAGGCGGTGTGTTTGAATAGGCATGACACGGTGGTATTTTTGTAATGCAGTTGTGTGGTGGCAACAGCTCAGAGCACAGCACAAACTTTTCAGCAGTTTGAATATTATTAAATGCTTTCAGAAAGTTGGAGAATGTTTTTGGAAAAGTCAAGTAACCCACAAGGAGGAATGGTGGTCTGTTCTGTTCAAGAACCAGAATCATTTCAGAAGTTGGTTTTAGTGACAAACTAATGTTTTCTCAAGCAGTCTCCCAGAAACTGGGAGTGGACAAGCAGGTTGGTTTTAGGGCCCCTTTTGGCCCCCAGCACAAAGCCAATCACACCACTGTCTGAAAAAGTGACAGTTTAGACATCCTCTAATGACAGAGTTCTGCAGCAGAGACTGGTGAGATCTGCTGGAGTGTGCAGAATGAAAATTCATCATTCATGACAACACTAAACATTTTAGTGTTGCTGCATGAGTTTATTTGCCAGCCTGAAGTTTACAAGTTATAGGGGAGACTGGGGCTTGTTGTCACACTTTTAACTCCTGTGAATATTCCTCAGGTTAGGTTTATTGTCAAAAATTCATTTTCTATACATGCATGCTGTATACCTTAAAGTCTTGTTTACAAAATAATAATTAAACATTTCCAATGTTACTGTCCAAGAACAAATACAGTACACAAAACAATTGATGAAACTGCAAACAACAAAAAAACCAACAACAATTTTCAAATTACAAAAAAAAGACAGAAATTCAAAAAGATAGAGATATTCACTTTAATTCATTACAGGTTATTCAAATTTAAGATGCCTTTAAATCGAATATGAAACAAAAATATGAAACCAATGGTAGATAAAATACACAATTATGTAATTAGAAATTTGTCTCCAGACCTTATAGTTACTTAGACGTAGCCCTTATGTGTGACAAACAATGCCTGTGTAACAATTAGCAACGGTCTCCCCTACATGTAAATTTAAGTAAATTCATTGCTGTACCTAATACCAAAAAGTTATGCAGTTACTGTAAGTGGATTGTGAGTTTAACAGTTTGAAAAGTGATACTATGCACAAAAATATTGTTTAGATTTGCAGCATCTACAAATCCATATTTAGCAGATGGGAAATGTTGTGTGTGCATAAAAATATCCATCACCCCGCAGTAACAACCACATTTTTATGGCGCCATCAACATCCATCCCCTACTGTACGTAACTGTATAAGTTATGCAGAATTATGTTCTGTAAAAATAAAACTTTTCTTCTCAACCTCCCCAGCAACACTGTATGTTTGTTACAGTAAGAATCAGTTTTTATTCTCTGGCTGTCTGTATATGGAAGAAAAGACAGGACAACATGGCAAGAGTGGTGTGCATTGTTCATGATGGGCATGATGGCTGAGCTGTGTGCGGGCGGTGCTGCACATGCCGAAATCAGCCTGAAAAAATGCCATAGCTGCCTCCAAATGTAGGTTACTATGACAAGCAAAACAAAAAACCTCAGAATTCCCATTCTAGCACGTCTCTGGAGAAGTCATGGAGCTTCTGTCCCATGCCAAAACTATGATTGGTAAGGAAAAATGTGATTTATCTAGCCAAATATTAGAATATTGCTGAAATGTTGAGAAATTTGGAAAATATGTCTTATTTTGCTTATGTGGGCAATGGGGCAATGCGGTTGCTTTTCGGGTGTATTGTATCTTTATATGGCAATGCGGTAAATAAATTACTGTAAAAAATAATAAATAAACTGATTCTGCTTCAGTAGGTTGTTGTTTTCAGTCTAAATTTGTGCTGAAAGGTCACATAAATGTAGAATAAAACCCATTTGACAGCTTTTAAAACCCCCTACACAAGCACTATAGTACTTATCTCACACATTTCCACACCATACAAGTACATTATTTCACTGTAAGATGGCTTATCCTGGCGCAGGTGTGATCATGGATTGATGTGTCATCTTTAGAGCCACCGGAAGATTACCTGGCCTGTGTTGTGACTTTAAACAGGATTAGCCATTTCAACTCACATGCTATGCTAACAGGATTACAGACTTCCTCCACTGTTCCGTCTCAATGTAAAGGCTAATTATAGTCTTAAAATACAGGTGTGTTAGTTACCAAACACCCCACACTGTTTTGTGTATGTGTCAACAAACATTTCTCACTTTAAGTCAACATCACAACCTATTTTACCTTTGTAAAATAAGGGATTTATGAGTAAAGCAGGAAATTTAACTAGAAATTAATGTAGGATGGGGCTTGATTTTACTTATCAAGAATGGATTGGATTGTGAAAAACCTTGTTGATTGGAAGAATTTGTTTAATAAAATTTGAGTTGGTGACATCAGCCAAACAGGAAAGACATAACACAATTATTATTTTGATTGATAAATCATTTACAGAAAGGCCAAATATGTACATTAGGACAGTGATTTTGAGTTCATGTTGATTTTTATACATCTCAACATTGAACCTGCTTTAAAATGTACTGTAATTGAATATGGCTGTGGTCTTTAGAAGTTTTGGACCATGAGGAAGTTAACAAAGTGCTTGTTGGTGTAAACACAAATACTTTTCTTAGCGAATCAGACATCAGCATTCTCTGTTCACATGATGTTCTGGTTATGATTATCACATGCATCATGTTCTGTGCTGTTTGACAAGGGTTGAAGACAACTGACAGGACTGCGGTTGCTCTGAAGGCCAAACAGAGAAAATCCCAAGAGGGATATGTTTTTAATCCAAGGATTTTGCCTTGAAAAGCCAAACTCCTCCAGAGGGCTTAGAGTTTCCATCAGAATTCCTCAGCCCCTTGCTTTTGGGGGAGGAAAAAAAACTATGTCTTCTAATACAGAAAGATGATTTTCAAAAATTAATTACAAGATTATTTTTATGTATCGCAATTTTGAAAGTGTTAAATGAAACCACATTAAAGATAACTTAAAAAAGATTTTAATATTTCTTATATATCTCAATAACATAAAACATCCAAATATTGTATGAAGCTCTTTATGATTATTGAAATATGAAGAAGTTCTGCCAAAACTTTTCAAAGCAAGGATTTGTTTAGCCCAAAATGAAGACTTTTCCATCATTTACTCACCCTGATTTCATTCCAAACCTGTATGACTTTTTCTTCTGTGAAACACAAAAGAAGATGTTTTGAGAAACATCTCAGTGGTTTGGTGTCCACACTATGGAAGTCAATGCGTGCCACAGTTGTTTAGTTGCCAGCATTGTTCAGAATACCTTTGGTGTTCCTCAGAAATGCAAAATAATTATTCCTTTGGCTAATCTATCCTTTTAAACTTAGTTTTGTAGTAGATAAATACTGATGGGTCCAATTTTGATTAGCTTCATATTTGGATTATGATTATGTACTGTTATGTAGTATCTCAGTTAAATCTATATGATTGAGGTCTTGAGGCGAAATTCTTCTTGACAGTCAGATGAAATAAAGAAAATGGTAAGGGCTGTTTTTGCTCTTTATAGTTCACTATACTGCTCTCTTTCTGGAGAGTTTAACCACAGCACTGCTTAACGATTTCAGTTTGATTTTTTTCAAAGCATCACATGGGAACTATTCTCACCTTTGTATTAAAACATCGCTGATTCAGATCTCACAGACTGCGTTTCTAAATCAAATCTCTGGCAGGTGAAATGACACTTAACCGGGCAGAAATGAATCAAAACGGGCATTTTATGTTAGGCCATTACCATTTCAGATTTCTTAACCATTTTTGAATATTAATAACCCAAGTGCTATGGATTTCTTCATTTATATTTTAGGTCTAGTAAATGAAAGCATAATAGTCACAGTGGATGCAGATAAATCGTTGGTTTTGTTGGTTTCTTTAGTTCTTCATTAAACATTCAGTGGAAATGAATGAAACCTCTGAACTTAACCTTTTCTCATCTGCAGTTTGACCCAGATAGTTAATTATGATGGAGAATTCTCCCCTACACAGAGGCCAGACACAAGGTCAAATGCACCATCCATTTCTTCCCGTTTTCCTCCAGATGTTTGGAGTTCAGTGACAATGGCAACAATCACAGGAGATTCAGTGTCATTAACCTCTTATTCCATCACCATTAACCCTCCGCTGAAAAAGAACTATGCCAAACACATCAGAGACACATAATCTGTCTATATTGCTGTCAGATCCTAATGTCTTATTTTTGGGTCACACAGATGTGGCGTTTCATCGTGGTGTGTGGAAGGAATACTTTACAATGCTGGGGTCTCTAGGGATGAGTCACGATGGTTGACTAGTCAACCAGGATCCTGGATTAGTGCGGTTGGCTAGTTCATTAATTTCTTTTTTAATTTTAATATTTTTAGAGTCCGTGCTTTCATTTATGTGCCAACAGTTTTAGCTGTTAGACATTTTACACAAAATCCTTTCGGATAAAAGTAAGTCTCTTTTAAAGCATGTCCTCTGTAGTCTAACACTCACAACAGATGCATGTTTTTCACCTTTGCACTTTGGCTTTCACTGTTTATTACACATCCTAGGACAAATGTTTTGTTTTTAAGATGTTGTGTCAGATCTCTGTCTACCTGTTTTTAATGCAACAATTCTTCATATATACATTCCCCCTATGAAGCATGTTGATCGGCATCAGGTGAATTGAAACAGGTCTGATTATACTGGTCTTCCAGTATAATCAGGTAGATCTATCAACTACTGTTATAGGCTACCCACTGATTAGTCGATTTTGATATTATATGTTTTACATATTTCTACTTTCTCTTTCCAGTGTGCGTTGTTGCCGCCCCACCCTCTGCATTTTTTACTGAATCATTATCTGCATCATCCCTTAGCCATGCATCTTCTCTTCATGTCAACTCATGACATCTAGCAGATTAGCTGTTATTTCTCTGTTTGAGAGCCTCCCATTCGGACACAGCAAGAGTTTGACATTTTTACGACCTGGACACTATCCAGATCTATTCACGACAGCTAGCCTGCTTAAAAACATCATTCAATACACTCCATTACCAAGCACTCTGGGAAAATGTCTCTTTTCCTCCCTTAACGGTCAAAGGACTCTTTGCTAAAACCTGTAGGCAGTGGTCAAAGTAACCGTTTGCTCACTAGGCACCAGAGCACTTAGTGTTTTAGAAAAGCCACTGCCTTGTGTTGCTACTTGGGTCAGGGAAAGAGGGAATTTCATGGGTCATTAGTATGGTTCATAACCACACCTGACGTAAAGGACTTTTTTAAGATGTGCTGTCTGTGGGCCTGTATTTGATGGCCTGCGAAGAAGGAGCACTCGGGACTTGACCGTATGTAGGGGGGAAATTTCTGAACGCCAAACTGCCAGCCTGGAGGGAGACTGAAAGCTGCCATGCAGATGAACTTGGGGTGGTGACTCATGATGAGGTGAATGATTTTAATGCCCAGAGAGATGTAAAGGTGACAAAAGTCAGTTGAGCAGGGAAAAGGTCTTCAAGCTGGGTCCCAAAATTCAGGTAACTTCATAGTGACATCTTAGATTCAGTCCTTTAGCTTTACAACCAGAGGCACAGACCCAGGGCTTGCACCTAGAGAGTGTTTGATGACATGTTTGATGCCCTACAAAGAGCAGCAGAGTCATTCTGGTTCTATCCTTTACCATCTCCCTTTCCAAGTGTTAGTAGGTACCGGCCAGGACTTTTTTAATCTGTCTGCAGAATGGGCAATTAGGAAATCCTCGGAAGCACCAAGCCACTGAGCCTTTTATTCAGGAGCTCGCTCGACACACAGGGATTAAATCGGCAGAGAGAGACTCCACTGCAAGGGTCTTTTCTGCCACATTAGCTTTTACAAAAGGGATTTCTGAAGTCTAGGAACAGCAGCCCCCTCCTCCTCTTTTTCAGCTTCGTCAGAGCTCAGCGGTTGCAATTAACTGAAGTTCCCATAGAAGGTGTGTCCACGGGGCCAGTCAGTGCGAGAGCCCCTGCATCCCCATCAGAGCTAAAATTAAAGTTGAGACAACTCTCAGGACTGTGTGGATGGCGGGGGGCTAAAGGCACTTTGTTCAAGTTATTTTTTTTAAGGAAGCCTTGTTAGTTGAACCAGTCTGCATGACTGATCAGCTTCAACAGACCTCAGGGTCTGCATGGGCTTTGTGTGCTATAGAAGAGGGGGTATCAATAAAATGCAGTGAGCACTACTCAGATAACTTCAAACGCCAGTGGCTCAAACAAGCCTGTATCTAATCTGACAGTTATAGAAAGGCAGTCTTTTAGATTTGTTATTTAAATGGTCTGTTTGGCTTGAGAAAAAAAGGCAAATGGGTTTTATGACATCACGGCACCTAAAAAAAGGCCAGAGCGTAACAGTTTAAACAATGAAGGTTGGAGGTATTACTTTACTCCGGGCTATTTTTCACTATGTTTACTGTGTCGGAAACAAAAAGAGACATATTTTATCCATTAGACAAAGTTTATTAAATCCAGGACCACTCAAGGGAAAATAGCAGAGGGATTATTGCTCTTTTACAAACGGGTAGTTTTGTATTACGATATATATTGCTCTTTAGCTTGCTGCTCTGAAAACTAATTCCAGGCTTTGCCTGTGTTTGCACTGTGCCAGGTTGGGTCACAGTGGCACAGAGCATCAGGCTTGTTAATGCTGCTCTTAATCCCTGGGTCTCAGGGGGCCCTTTAGCCAATACCCACTCTCTCCTCAGCTGAAAATCCCCGGACAGAGAGTGACACTTTTACTCTAGAATAGCCTCAGGCTCTCATTCTGGTCAAAATCACATCCCCACACTGGGTTAAGGCATAGCAGTAGTGTTCTGTTGCACTTGGGTGATATCTGACAGGAAATACTGTTTTGTGTGCAATGAACACCGGTGTTATGGGCTGGAGAATACTCCTGAGTTTCAAAGGTGTAAATTTGGTGGTCAGGCGGGGGTTTTTAATGGCCGCCAGCAATATCTAGAGAGCAGACTGGATGTTGGTTGAACCCGCATAGATTTTGTGACCATACGAAACCCATAGAAAGATTTGTTTCTTCAGAATTGGAGTATCAGTGTATATATACTAACCCAATTATTTAATAGTTCGGCTAATTTAATAATGTGGCCAATAAGGGTTTATTATGCAGACTTATTACAATTTCCACTCAAAGTTAGAACAGAAAATGTAGGCTGAGGCCAAACAAAATACTTTTGTTTACAAACATTTTACTTATAAAAATGTAAAATCTAGTAAATAAATACATTTACAAAAGATTTACAACAAATTTTGGAATCAATACTAATCAGAATGGCCACTTCAGTTAATTGGCCAATCAGGTGTAATTATTAGCTGTTGCTAGTTATCCCAAAATGGCGATCTGGGTGATATATTGGTCTACTGGTAGTCTAAGTGACGCTGAGGCTGAGATAAGAGATGAATAACACATGTTCTGCACAACACAGTTTCCTGTATTTTTGCCCGAGGTGTCCTGCAGTGGTGAAGCTCAGTGTGCAAATCTTTTGACTCCTTGACTGGCAGTTTTGACAGGAATTGTGGCCCTGTATTGCATGTTATGGAAATTCCCTATTGCATTACATTCTCTTTATGCTAAAAATAGGATATGTATGACTTAAATATGATATATGGTCCAAATTTATATGGTATATGATATATGGTCCGCACGCAGAGAATAAAAAACACTACATTTTGTTTAGAGCAGAGGGCAGAAATTGCTTTGAGCCTGTACAAGAAAAGTTGTTGCAAAACCTTTTTTATGTCATGAACTTTTGACTACAGTTTGTACTTGGACATTTGAATGTTTTGATTATTAGTTACTGGGACATAAGCTCTTATCTGGGAATGCGATGACCTTTCAACAAACTCGGCACTTTGATAGTACCGCGCTCCAGAGAAAGATTAATATTCTCTAATGAAAAACAAACAACACTCTATTCGTCTTTCGCTGGCCTGTGATTTGATATGCATTGTATAAATTTGTCGACTAATACAGAATGTGCTCATGAAATGGAAGCGTTTTTAGTACCCTTACGTGGTTTATTATGGATGACTTAAGATTGCTGTGTGTAGCCTTTTCATAAATCATTTAAACCCAAAGAATAACTGTTGTTCATATCTTTTCCCCACCCGCGGGGAATGAGACCTAGTTACACGCAGGTTCAAGCTATCTGGATCCGAGTAGAAAGAAATGGAATGAATTATGCCCTGCATTTATATAATGGCTTTTTTAAAGACATGCTTCTTTGATCAAAAGACCCAGTTTGAAGCAGCCCCTGATCTCCCTGTACATCAAGACCATACTGTAGATTCTCAGAGCCACAATCACATACTGATGATTGATAAGTGCTGGTTACTGTAAACACATGTTGTACAGTGCTTCACTCAGACGGGGCCCCATATTCCTCAAGCTTTTTTAGAAGTGTTGGGGGGGGGGTGGTCCGTTACAAGAGGGTGTAGGGAATCTGAAACATGATATTTAAGTTTAAAGCATTTCATCACCCTGTAGTTACCCTTGGACAGAAATCAGTCAGGAATTTGCTAGTGTGAATTTCCATCACTGTAACTCGAGGCTAGCACAGAATTCTTCGACATACATTATACAGGTAGCTGTCAGCCTGGACCAAGCATCCACTCTTTCAGTGGGTTTTTTTCTCTGGTGCTCACAGTGGCAGTTGGAGGGAGTCCTTAATACCAAAAAAGGAAACAGATTGCTTTTGAAAAATAAAGGAAAAGTGCAGAACTTTTCAAGCAGAAGGGTGAAACTGCCATATGTCACTTTTTGTCTCTTTACTGTGATACCCATTCATTCAGCTTGTATCCTGGCACAGAACACACATTCTCATGTATCAGTGCCTACTGTGGTTATTTTCTCAGCAGAATCACAGCCATGAGTGGGACTTTGTGTGTGTACATTTGAACGTGTAAGTAGTTACACGTAAATACTAATACTGTAATGTACACGTCCGGTCAAAAGTTTGAACATAACTTGGACTTGTTTAATACCTTTTGAGCTCAAGACTTAAATTTTAAATTCTTTACTTTATGAAATGTGCCAAACTTAAATTTTAAGATACCATATTTTAACAAATATGTAATAATTTATTAATAAATTGGTTCATTTTAATGGATAAGTTTGACATTTTGAAAATATTTTCACAACCACAAATATTTAGAATCTGTAACAGTTTCTATTTAATTGTTAATTTTTATGTAAATAGTTATTTTCAATTTGCTACAATTTATTTTGTCCCCAGATAAAGGCCTGTCAATGTTAAATTTAGAAACTAAACAACATCAATTTTTAATAAAATTTTTATCACTGAAAACATTAACCATAAAAAACATTATCTAACCAAATTAATGTTTTCACATCTGAACAAAAAATAAATAAATCAAAAGCCAGCCTCCAGACCAAAACCAAAACGCAATGGATCAGTGCTTGATGATATTTTAAACTTTCTGTGAAGAAATCGTAGAGATGTATTTTTATATTTAAAGCTTGTGCACGTTTCAGATTCAAAATTCAGATTTAGTGTAAGACCAAAACGACCAACAAACTGATTAATACGATTTGTGCCAGAAATGTTTTGCTTGGCCCCTTAGGCAAGTCACTTACTGAATGTTAAATACAAAAAATGATATCAGCCACCAATAAACCACGTAAACATTTTCTTGCATGTTAAGCGGGTGATGTTAACTGGAAAGCCCATCTTTACCGAAGCATCTGACAACACAACCTCCTCGCAGTAAACGCACCGTCGTCGCGTAATACCCTCACATGGGCTCAATTTATGGGCCGATTTCCTGCGTGAGAGTTCTTTTTACTGTGGCTTGAACCCACCTAGTTCCTCCTTTCTTCTCTCTGTATTTTGGGGCAGCTGTAAGAGTGGGGCAGAGGACAAGGTAAAGGCAGAGCAATAACTGGGGAGTTAATGGGATTATGGAAATGAGAGCGCTCTTAAAGGGCCCATTTGAAGTGTTTAATGGAGATTATGGAAATGGTTCACTGGCTTCAGCGTTTGGAGTGGAAATGAAAGGCAGTGGAAAGGTTTCGGGAGGAGGTTCCACGAGGAGTGACACAAATAAATAAATAAATCCAATTGGCCTGCTTGTCAGCATCATGGGAGGAGGAGGCGGGATGGATGGAAGAATAATCCGAACTGGAGAAAGAGAAGATGCAGTAGAAAAGGAAAGGGAGCGACTTAAAGTTTTTGTTCTTTTAGTGTTTTGGGGCAGAGGTTGAGTTTGCTGTCCGAATGCTCTCTGATTTAATGCTGCAGCGTTTGGAAGTGTACTCATTCTCCAAGTCCACTTCATTCAGGCTTGTGGACTTCATTCTCAAGTCCACAAGTCTGTTTGATGCTGTAGAAGCTGAAGTTCAGGATCCATCATGGAAGTGCTGGCGATGTTGAAAGCCCCTCTGTGAAACTGGATGGAGAGTTTGTGTTTGGTTTTAATTCCAGGAAAAAAAATTATTGAACAGAAAGTTTACACTTGATGTATAGATGGTGTTCTGCCCTATTCTATTTAACAGGAAATACCAGAAGGACATGCATCTCTGGGTTTGATTACCCGGGAACACATGTACTGATATATTGTATGATTTGAATGCTCAAGAAAGTCAAGAGTGTCCACTGAATGCAAAAATGTAAAAATGATTTTTAAAATGATTTTTTTTTGTTAAAACTTTATCAGCTCAAAGTTGACTAATTTCATGGGGCTGTTGTGAATGGACAGTGATAAATGTGCACGTACCACATAAATGCATTACTAAAGTAATTGTAAAAATTCCCTTAATGTTTTATTTCCCACATTGATACACGAGGTTTGGTATTGTTATTTAAAGTGTTTCCTTTGTGGTTTTATAACTAAAATGTCTTTGGAAGCAAGCACCCCTGTGGCTAACATATTTTAATGGAAAAGCTGACTCAGTATTTGCATGCATTGTTTTTAGAGCCTTAGACGCAGCCTCGGCCCTGAGAGCAAATAAACTTACCTGATCTCCTGATCTCGGTCCATTGCTCATTGAACTAAGCGAGCAGAAGCAATTGAACTTGCTGCACATTTGAGACTAATTTTCCCTGCTTTTAATTAAAGGGGCTCCCACACATTGCATGGCTCGGCTGTTTTAGCTAAGTATTTAATTGCCACAAGACACTTCAATAAACTGTAAGAGCCAAAACTATTAGAACGAACGTTTTTTACATTTGCCATTTTCTGTTACAGCGTTTACATAGGAGGTCATTGTATATTTTTTTTGTTTGTTTTTTAGAATTGTATACATGGAGCTAACTCAGCTTACTGTCAATTTAGCAGGAAATTAAAGTATGTTCTGAACTGTCAAATTAAAAATGGCTCTTGCTGTATGTTAAATGCACACTATAATGGCATGTAGTAACTGTGTATTAGTACATCAGAATGACCCCCTTATAAGGCAAGATTTTAAAATGCATTACTTAAGCCAAGCTGTTGTGTCAAACGTTGCAGAGCAGGTCGGTCAAGCTATTAAATGAGAAATATACTCTACGCCCTATTGCATATCTGCAGAACAATACATGCCCGATGCCTGTTGACTACCACAGAAAACAGGTGGAATTACAGAGTGGAAATACCCTTAAAAAGCTGTCAAACATTTTATTATGTGATATAGTGCCACCGACTCCATAATTAAAGTTTACAGCTGTGTTTAGGACTGTATGTATACTGTAAACTTTTAGAGCAATGATATGGCCCAGCACAGGTTCAGATGTTTGGAAGCAGTGAGTTTAATGTAGAAGAAAACTCATTAATGGGATGTTTATATGTCATTATTCGTACGCCGGCTGAAATCTACTCATTATTTAAGAGGATACACTATTTAAACACTTTTCACTGTGCTGCAGTACAATGCTAAAAAGATTTGTTTTGAATGAATGAATGAATTTGTTCCACATGGGCATTATTGTAAACGAATTGTTTATGTTTTGGCTTCCCAAACAAGGATGGCCCTTTTGTTTGATTTTCGTTCTCTCCTTCCTTTTTTATTTTGAAGCCAGCGCTGGTAATGGATTCAGAAAATGTTGTTTTGCCTTTGATGTGTCGTAGTGTAAGAAATAGCCAGTGCTTTTAAAATACCAGTAGCCTGTCATTCACCCTCACGCCCTGTCCGCCCCTGCCTATCCATGTCTTTCTGCACAGTGTTCACAGAATTAACACTCGGGGCTGGAGAAGAATCAGAAGTAGGGGTCCGGAAAAACGAAGGACGACAAAAAGCCAGGTGGTTCTGACTCGGAGACGAGCCGTGTTCAATATTTAAAACAGGGCCAGACATGTTATGCTGTCTTCAAAGTTACTGCTGCTTTAAAAGCAGGTCTATCGAATTGACTTTATATCAAAGTGACATCCTCGACCTTAGTTGGCACACAAAACCTGTTCTTCCTGCCCTAAAGTCTTCGGTTTGGGCGTGAGTACTTGCACAACATTCATACTGTATGACTTGCCTTCACCTGTGGCACTTCACAAGATTGACAGTGTTAAAACAGTGGTAAAACGTATGGCATAATGAAATGTCATTATTAACGGTCTCTTCTGTCAGTCTTTTCCAGTGTGTATTACCATAGTTGAAAGATGCAGGTCCCCACAGCTAATTCGAATAACCCGTTATGCTGACAGCTATGTTTGGCTCCACAGGGCTCTCCCACAAGGGTGTAAATCATTAGGTATTCTTTTTGTTAGCTTTTACTTAAGTATTATTGAAACAGAACACTTATATACATTTCAGAAAAATATGTTTAATATTCGTATATTATTTATTGATATTAATTCATTCTTAATATTCATTCTCAAGCAGATAATGGCTGACCTTTCAGACCAACCAGCTGATAAGTGTCAAATAACTACTTTAAAACCAGCAAACAGGCTCAGCCTGACCAAAAAATAAAATTAGACTGGTTTAAATGGTTTAAGCTGTTGGTTTAGCGGGGACTAAAGTTTTCAGTCTTGCAAAAGTATGTTTTTGGCTAGATAGTTTGAATTTTGAGTAAAACGTTGACACAGCATCCATACTTGACCTCAAGTACAATTTCTCAGTAATTTTATACCCCTGCTCTCTCAACGGCATTGTCTTGCTGTACCAAGGCTGGAAGTACCAGTCAGGGGTCGAGATCAGAGAAGCTTCTTTCCTCATCCTCTTACTTAACTTTCATTCCCAGAAACTGATATAGAATGATAAGATGGATGAATTGCCCTCTGGGACGTGGGGGCCACCGGCCCCTCCCAGACTGTGGTCTGAACAAATGAGTATGATTTGGTAGATGGAAAGGTATCTTAGCACTAATGTGGTTCTATTCCAGAACGCTCTGAATATATATCCCAGCCAACTCTATTATGGTATCATCAAAGAAAAATAATGACCTCCACGTTACTGACTGAAATTGAAAATCTCTCTCATCTTCGTCATCACTTAAACCACTCAGTTTTGCTCAGAACCATCAGGATTTTCTTCAATTATGTGCCTTGGATGATTTTGGCACAGGCCTGAACCATTTTATATTCAGGCACATACTTTTTTTGCAATGACCTGAAAGAAAAATCACAAAGTTGATCTCTTTATTATCGGAGTCGTTTCTCCTAGGCCCAATGAGATTAAATCAAGAGCAAACAGAGACTTTGCTTAAACTTTCTGCTTCTCAGAGTTCTCTTGAGAAAAAACCCAGTAATCTCATTTGTGTCTCAACAGTGCCTCAAACTTGGCTCAGATTTGCTCAGGCACTGAAGTCTGTATTTAAAAGTCAGAAATTGTAATATGAACTCATATTACTTACATATTTTTTAAATTCATCCAATACCAAATTAATCTGAGCTAAGTTGTCCATATTAATTTAATACATCTGCACTCTTGCTGCAAGTCAGCGGTTGTCTAATTTGTGTCTATTATTGGTTATGTCCTTAGGCATTTTAAGAGACATATCTGAGACGAAGTTAAGTTGAAGCTTTCATCTCCTCAGCTCCAGTATGACACAGTAACCTCTGAGCACTGAACTGTTCCTCTGGGGATAGATGCAGGATGGTTTCTACCCTCACAGACTTCCTGCATATTCTGTGTGGCTCATCCTCTGGGCTGGTTTTCTTCAAGAGTGGAAACTGCATAAAAAAAGCAGGTCCTCGGATGACACTTGGGTGGTGGATGGACACTCCACTCCTTTTCCTGTTTGGCGCCCATTTCTTCCTTTCAACCTGTTGAGACACACACAGCCTGCAGCCGTTCCATTTAAACTGCAGCCTCTCCTTCTCCTCCCTGCTCCAACTTTCATGTTAACAAGTGCTCCCAGGTGGGAGTTGCCATGGCAATTTTCCCGTGGCTGCCTTGGAGACGGGATTGGGGCGGAACGGGGAGCAGGTTTGTTGTGGACAGCTGAAGCCCCCTTTTCCTTCTCTCATTTCCACTTTCCTTTTTTCTTAATTTGCTCGGAAAGCTCAGCCTAACCTTTTAGAGCATGACTATAAATCAGCGATTTGTGTCCATCTGCGAAGTTGCGTCACTCAGCAAAATTGAATTGTGCATAAATCGGCTTCAATTTGGCCTGGAGTACTCACTCGCGGAAGTCTCTGGTTACTTGCTGATTCCCGCAGATGCAAATTGAGTGTTGGTGAATGAGTGTTTTGTTTTTATCCGCCTGGCATCTCAGCTGAGCGGTCCATCCATCATAAATTTATTAGTCATAAATGTGCCTCACATTTACAATTGTGCAATTTGACGCATCACATGATCTCGGTCTTGAAAAGAGAAATCGAGCATCACTTTAGCCCAAAGCTGTTAAAGGTGATTCTAGCTTGTCATGTAATACGACACATTAGGAGCATTGCGGGTGAGGAGAAAGGTGGATTTCTACAGCTTAAGCTGATATCATGGTAATGATAGTACGGTAATGGTGGTTTACTCTCTCCGAGCTTTTCTTTGGATAAACTTTAGAGTGTTACACCTGAACAGCTGAGAACACTTTAGTATTGGTTGTATTTACACCGGTTTTGCGTGTAGGTGTCAATGTGAACAATGACAGATTAGAATTAGAAAAATAAAGATGGACATGGAACAATGATGTTAATTGAAAGTGTGTGTAAGAGTGCTGTGTGTAAGAGGATTATGGTGAAGGGTCAAGGAACAGTAGCTACTGCTAGCTAACTAGTTCGATGTCATGGCAACTCCTCACAGTTTATATCCTGACGGGGAGTTCAGAAATATAAAGAATAATAAAAAAACAGATGCTTAGCCAAAATATTGCACATTTGTCACTGGATTTATTGCTGTTAATTAAAATGTCTAAAGCACAAAAAACGTAAAAGTTGAAAGTAGTATTTAGTAGTATTATAAAGTAGTATTATCATGAAAAATTTACTGTCACAATTCTGTAGTGTTACAATTTACTGGGGTTGAAGCTAAATTGATTCACGTAATGCAATGTGACATTTTAACATTTTAAAATTCATATATTTTTACAAAAGATGGATTATGTCATATGTCAGGAAGTCAAAAAAGTGATTGCAACTCAAGATGCAAACAAGATGCATTTTAGCACTTAATCTAGACGAGCACTGAACATGTTTATTATATACATATAGAGCTGCAAGCACACAGTGTGACAGGGTAGCATTTCTGTTTACATTTTTGTTTACAATGTGGCCATAGTCACCTGTCACCTAGTGTTTGCTAACCCAAATGACGCTTGTGGTTTAAAGGCTCTTGTTTTCTCATGCTGGTGTTGGCAAACCTACTGCAATTGTGTACTAGAGCATGTATCAGACTGGGGGCTACTAAACTGCTGACGATGTTCTGCTGGTGAAATCAGATCTTTCCTTGTACTTTTTGTAGAAATAATTCTTGCTAGTGTGTGTGAGAAACACTTGGTCTAAGATGAGATGTGGAAGAAAGAGTGATAGACATGGTATTCAGACATCTTCTTCCTACAGGCTAAATATTGATGTATCTACAGCAAGATGAGCAGTATACCTCCACAGGTTAGGATTACAGGATTACACGTACGTTTCTTTGTACTGTAAAATGTGCAGTTCCCCTCAGAGAGCTCAACCGAATCCCCTCAAACCCAGAGGATGTTCTTACTGTTTAGGAGGTGAAATATTAACATCTTCATCTTTTCATTTGTTGAACCTTTCTTAGCCCAATAAAGAAATTCAAATGATCCACTTTTGTCCAGAGTGTCTATGAGCCAGCTTTGCCCTACAGAAGATCCTGAACAAGACGAATTAGACACACAGTGTAAAAAGAGAATAAAATGAAGACAAAAGAAGCAGTTGGAGTGGATTTTTTTACTCAAAATATATAATTCTTTTGCCATTTGTTAAGGCAGTTATCTGTTTTCAACCAAAATGGTAACAGAGCTGAACCAGGCGATTCACTGTTCCACCGACTTGAGAGCCAAACAATGAAACAATGACTGTGGTAATGAATAACCTGCAAACAAATGTGGCGCAGTATGGTCTTTGTTTACAAATGCATTTGTTTGTTTAGAATTTGTCAGTCATATAATTGACTTGTTTGGAATTCATTTAGTTGCATGACCTGAGCATTGCGCACTGCTTTAGGAGCGTGAAACTGCCAGGTTGAGCACTGGTTCTTGCATGACATCAGGGAAAATAGAGAAGTGTGCCACGTGTAAATGGCTGCAAATGTAGCAGGTCTAGACCAGGGGTCTCCAATCCTGCTCCTAGAGGGTCAATGTTCTGCAGAGTTTAGCTCCAACCCTAATCAAACCCACCTGAATCAGCTAATCAAGGTCCTCAGAATTACTTGAAAATTACAGGCAGATGTATTTGATTGGGGTTGGAGATAAACCCTGCGGGACAGGACTGGAGACCCCGCTCCTGACAATAATCAGTAAACACACAGAAGTGAAATACAGTGCCAAGTAAAAAAAAAAAGACGCATACTGTAGATACAATGCAGTATGATTATTGTGACTGAGATCGGCGTGAAAAAATCGTCAGTAGATCTGATGGGACCGTGATGAATTACATCAGCATGTTTAGAGTGTTTATATATAGTTGAAAGTGGAGAAGTGGAGCTTAGGCACTGATGAACTGAAATGAATTTGCTCTTGTGGATTTGTGTCAGTTTGATAGCTGTCAAAAGCAGTGATATTTTAATCAATTTCTCTTCATCTGTTTCCTTGTTTTTCTCCCTCGCCCCGGTCGGTACATGAAATGTCTCTTTCTGAGAAACTTTAATGTAAAGCTGATGTATAGCCGAAATGTCCTGCCCTGTGCTGCAGTGCTGTCACACCTGAACGTCTCAGTTTGCCCTGAGGGCAGGACGGAGCGTCTAACTGTGTGGAAAAGTATTTTTTAGAGCTAGTGATCGGGGAAGCAGTTGGAGTGGCCTCCTCTGTCATTCACGGCACAGGATGATGCTTTTCCTGAGGGTCATTTCAAATGGCTCCCCTCACCTCTCATTGGGAGGGAACTGTAGTATTTGGGTGGGGCTGAAAGGCTTGCTGGCCAGGGAAATAGTTTTTATTCAATGCATACATAATCAGGCACCCTGTCTGAGCGCTCACCCCTCTCTTTCTCTCTCTCTCTCTCTCTTACACACACACACACACTCACACACACACATTACTTAAGAGTCAGTCTGCTCTGAGGCCAGTACACATTATACACTTACTTACAGAAGCACAATATTCAGCACAGGCCTGCTGCACGCAGTTGGAAACACACAAACAGATTTTTTAGAGGTTGGAGTTCAATTTTTGTTCTCTTTCTGTCTGGTCCATCCGCTGTACTCCAGCTGCTGGGTCACATGATGCACACACATTTGGAAACACCACATTTTCATGCTTGCACTCACAAAGAGACAGACACATGTAAAGTGTTGGCAAGCAATGTCAGTGGTTGGCTTTTGGCTTTAATGGACCAAATACCCACAATGGTTTGCTTTTCTCCAAAAAGACAATGATTGTGTCCAAAACTGAAGGCAGCTGCCTTACCGCTCAGTCAGTCAATGACTTTACAGGCAGTGTTTTAAAATAAAAGCTCCTCTACTGGCTTCCAATACAGCAAAATGTTACACTTCAGAAAAATAAACTTCTTTATCAGTGTTTTGTCAGTGTTTTTCCATAAAAGAATAGTAAAACAACTTTAAAACAAGATAACTTAAGTAAAAAGAAGTCGCATAAGATATTACAATTATTTTTGTAACTTCATTGGAACACTTCCCTCATTATGTTTCTATCAAACCATCTATTTAGTGTTTAATTACCTTGTAATTTAGTGAGGTTTAGTGAAACAAATGGGTTGAGGAAAAAACCTGATTCTACATAAGATAAATTGTCTAAAAACAAGTGAGATATAGACACAACTAAGTACATATTTGATGTCTATAATGCTTAGTGTACTTAATACTAGTGTACTCTTACTTATGTGTGCTTAATTGTGAAATATTTTATTTATTTCAGCCCCTCCTTCATCAATCAAGTAGGTTCCTTTCAGTAAACCATTGAATAACACGCACAGGATTATGGGATATCATAGACGGAAAAAAGGATATATCCAAGCTGCCCTTAAAAATGACAGTGACGGTGTCTTAGTAGGCAGGGTGTTACTTTACATTCAAATGTGCCTTAAAGCCTCAACTTATCAGATTTCAGATGGCCATTTTTGTCAAAGACCCATTTTTATACCAATGTGGTGATTTCAATCGCTAGCCAACCAAATCACAGAGTTATGTGAGTTTATTTTTCAGCATGTTAGCCTGTAGGAACAACAAAATCTTCAGCTTTTAAAATACTGCTTGAAGGTCGATGTTGTAGTTTGCATTTGGTTGCTGTTCTCTCTTTTATCCCCTCATGTATTCATTTTTAAAAAGAGTGAAACTCTGGGGAGATGGCTGGGGAGCTCAACATTTAGGGTACTTGCTGTGATTTAGGTCAGTTTTATTCTGTTGGTTTTGTTTGTTTTAAACAGGCCGCGTGTAGGTCCCAAACGAAACAATCTTTCTTAGAGGAATGATATGATGAACACAGTCCACAGAGAGGCCAGACAAACCTGCTCCCCTGCCAGAGACAGACAGAGAGAAAGAATGAGTGGGGTTTGGATGAGGACACACTAAAAAAAGGATCTCATCCTAGTTTTGGAGGGCTGAAGAAGGAGGTGAACGCTCAGTTTGAGTCACGTTTGGTCTGTGTGCTGTCACATTCCAGACAGCACTGGTGCTCAAGACCCTCCGGAGAGATGCTCTACACCCACCTAACACCCCCCAACTTAGCTCTTCTCCTGGGCTGGGTCTCCCCCCCTTACTCTGTCTCGTCTCTGTTTAAGGTGGTACAATGTGGAGCTTTCTGCTCACATGCTTTAATTCTTAAAGACAGGGCTCCATAAATTATTCATGCTTCCTTCTTCAGCTCTCTTTCTGCATATGGTGTGTTAGTGATGTGTGTGTGTGTGTGTGTTTGTATTTGGGTGGGGGAAAGGATGGCCCACAAAGGCAAAGCTAACGAATGCTGGGGCCTAAGCAAGCTTCCTGTTTAGCATTGTAGATGCACCTTCAGAGGACTCAGTTATTCTTTCTATCTCCTTTTGTGTTTGCTTTCATTGCTGAGGGAGTGGTTTCTTTGCCAAAATAACTAAATAATATTAGCAGTTTCCGGGCATAAAAAACTAGTTAGGAGATCACGAGAGAATGGTTTTGCCTTGAGTTTAATTTTACGCCTCACTAGGGCTTCCTTCCTGTGATTCAAAATGGAAGCAAAAGGCACATTTTTATCTTGCTTAACTGTCTGGGTTTGGTTTGTGTTCACATTGTTTGTGCATGACCGGTGGTCCACTCTTTTTTTATCTTCCTTAACATTCATGTCTAAAGTGTTTGTCTACAAAACAATGATTATTGATGTTTATGGGCAGTGAATTCTGCCCCATATTAGCGTTATTTCCTGTGTTAGAAGATTTTTACATTTACGTTTACATTTATGTATTTGGCAGACGCTTTTATCCAAAGCGACTTACAGTACATTCAGGTTATACATTTTGTCAGTATGTTTTTTGATGCAATTAGTTTAGAGGCAAGGGATATTATAAAATAAATCTATCCATTCCTCCATATTGATCAATTTCTTCATCCATCTTGATCAATTTAGATATATAGATATTAATAGATTAAAACGCCTTAAAATTGCATTTTAGAAATGTGTGGATACACTAACACAGCAAACATATTTTGGAGGCTTCAGCAAAACTGCTGAATCATTTATGAATTTTTTAATGCTTTCTCTGCAGTGATGCAGGATCAAAGAGCAGCAATACTACAGTCCTGCACTGACTTTAACATGTGCTCAGACTCTCAACCACTGCTCACAGATTCCTAAATAAAGCTCACATATCTAAATGCATCTTATTTATTTATTAGTTTGTTTGTTTATTTGTTTGACCACATTTAGTGACTGTTTCACTTGTACGGTGAAACCAAAGTCTTGCCATCCTTGTGGCAGTCTTGTAAAACATTTACTATGCTTTCATGTTACATGTAGCGAGACAGTATGAGGAGATGTGCTTGTGGAAAAATACATGGAAAAAATCGCTATGTAGAACAGGTAACACCTTTTAGAACAAGTTCCACCTTTTAGTTAAAAGAGCTAATCGGCTTATTGGTGAAGGCATTTCCTACTCCCTACTACTGCATTAGCTGAACCACCGGAAAAATAAAGAAGTTAATTTTACTTCTAGTTTGCAGGTAGATAGGAGATGTACCTGCATGACTAGAAATAGCTTTATGAAGATGACCAAGGAGGTCTGTAATAGGAGAGAGCAATCTGTTAGTATTCTCATTTATCTCATTGTTTTGACTGTCTGTTAATTGAGACGTGTTTTGCTCACAGAATGGTGTAATTAACCTGCTGGGGTTTACTGCCTATGCTTACAAGCCAGACCGTGACCCCCTGTACATGACCAGTGAACCGACATACTTAAAAAAGTAGCATGGGTCTCTCTTAAACTGCCATTTTGGGTAGCGCCTCACTGGAGCCCTTTTTCTTCTAACACAAAATGGAGAGCGAAATGGGGACCGAGATGAAGCTGGTGCATATTGGTTAAGCCCTTTTTTGGAGAGGTGCTCCAAAAAGCAGTGGCTAGTAGAGAGACTGTGATTAGAAGTTGATTCAGTAACTCCCCGGAGATTTATTAATTACAGCCGTTTAAATGTACCCAGACTCCGGCCATGTCTTCTAAACACAAAAAACTGACTGTTGTTACAGAGAAATGAGACTAAGTTACTGTAATTATAGAGTCTTGGTGATAGAGCCAAGAAAAAAAATGGTTTTCTTCGTAGCGTAATGTACACGTGCACAATGATTCACAGCTGTGACTGGAAAGCCATAGTGAAAGAAGGGGACTGGGTTCCTGTTTGGTTTCATTTCTCTCTCTGGCTGCCATCCTGAGTGGGTATGTGATTGAGGATGGTGTGAATGATATTTCTGGTCCTTTGGTTAGAAAGTGCAGAGATGTGTGTCACCCCTGTCATGGTAATTGTGGACATAAGTGCTCAGTGACAGTCGTTCTGTTTCCTGCCCAACATCCACTGTAAGATTTTTTTTCTTGATCTGTATTTCTGTCTCACGTTATAGTAAAAATATGTAGGTGCCATTTAAGCGAAATACATTTGCTGCAAAAATTGTGTGGGATAACAAGACTTGTTTTCAAACAAAATATATAAATTTTATTACATCATATTGGCAAATAGCTTTTCCTCTTTTAAGTCTAAACCTCAATAAACAAGACAACAATTTACTAATGGGGTTAGAAAAAAATAAACTTAATTCAATATTTATTCTTTTGAAAACAAGTATTTCTTTATGTAATATCTTGTTAAATGTTGCTTCTCAAGTACATTTTCTTGTTTTAAGGATGTTAAGCTGTACTGGAAAATGAGACTAAAATACTGATTAAGAAAATGATTTTGTGCAGCGTACTGCACACACACGCTTTGTGATCAGACAAATTTAGTACATTTCACATCATCAAGTTTCCTTTTCTAGGCACTCACACGACTTCCTTGTTAATTAGCTTCATCGTAATCAACCTTCTCTCCTTTTCTCCTTTGTTGAACAGCATGTTTAAGTAATGGTTTTGATGACCGCTTGATTAGCGCGGATCAAATTTACTCATTCGTGTTTTCCCAGAATGCTGTTTGTTTTATCACGTGCCCGTGATGACTGAGCTCTTCAGAAGGTTGAGATTTGTGTATAGCTGTAATTTCTGTTGCTTTTTTTTTTGCACTGTTCTCTCTTGTCGAGAGTAATTTGCATAGACCGATCGCTTGGTGCTTTGCATTCTCTCACCTCATATGACACTAATGACTCATTCTCGTGTGCCCAGGGAGCAGCACAAACCGCTGAGGTCATGAGAGGCACATAATTATTGTTTATTTGTGAATGGCCTGTTTTGCAAATGTGATTCTTACCGGCAAACTTGTCAAAATGTTCCTGTCTCAGGCAGCGTCTCTCTTCATTTTCCTGAGCAGTTCCCTATTACAGTCAGCAGGCCTGACCGTCAAGGAAATGGTTTATTGAAAGGCAAAATAAGCATGTTTTCTCGCTTCCTGTGTGAATGTGGCTCTGGGCTCCAGTGGCCCTCAGCAGTGATGTCGTAGCAGTCAGTGGCAAAATGACTGACAGTCCAGGCTGTGGTTTGATTTTGGCTAACAAGACAGCAGTGGTCAAGTCCAATTTGTCCAGCTTTTTTCCACAGTTTGACAATTTTTTTTAGTCTCTCTAACAAAACAACATCAATCTGCCATCATGGTCAATATTATCACATTTGAAGGAAGTATTGAGAGCTGAGACACAGAAAAAATGTTGAGGTTAGCAAATTAGAGATACCCGGTATGCCTAGAACTTATTGTTCAAATGTAGTATTTTCATAGCTCAGGAGATTTTCATAAATTTCCTTAAAAACAAACTGCAACAGAACAATAAAATACAGACACAGTATAAGCATAGATCTATAAAGTATTGTGGACATAGCAGCTTAGATAATTTGGTCTTTGGAGAATTTGATGAGAAATGTTTAAGTTTATGTTGAAATCTTTTGTTTCTTGGCAAACCTGGGCACAGTTTGATACCTTGTTGACATCTTGTCTCAAACTCTAGAGGAGGCATATGTGAGTCTTTTTGCTAAGCAGAAACATCTGAGAAGCAGAGGAATATAGCAAGAAATCTCGGTTGCTATCTAGGAGAAACAATAGAAATAAAAAAGATTTCATTTTGATTTCTGTTTTGTATGATGAGATGCTGGACAATAGGCTGTCTGAGGTAACAAAAACATCTCGAACTTGATAAATGTTAGCTCACATTGATTCATGCTGTTGGCAGCTTTATCCACCCTTCAAAAATCTCATGAGTCAGTTCTTTGCCAAAGGTGTGTCCCACATTGCACTACACAGGGAAGATAGCTGCATAGTGCTAATCCTATAGAAAAGCTGAAATATGATGTTGTGCGCAAGATCTATGAGGATTACCGTGCTCAAACTCACAGCTAATCCCCTAAAGTGAATTCACTAATGACATTAGCACCTTTTTCTGCTAGAGAGGAAACTGCGAAGGAAAGGGCATTGCTTAAAGGATTGTGTGACCTCATAGTGGACCTACTGACATCACAATGGGGAAATGTAAGCAGGCCAGGGATGGGGCTAGGGGGCGTGGTCTTAAAAAGGAAAAAAAGATCAGGAAATGTATTGATATTGTATTTCAGAATCTCAATTACAAAGAGAGAAGCTCCCATCCGGTGCCCTTGATGAGCTCCTTATTATTAACCAAGAACATGTTCCATTTCTGATGAATTCACACGCACGTATTCACGTTGTCAAACGGGACCCCCCACCCCAGGCCCCCCCCTTCTGTTTCATTATTGCTTTTCGTTCCCCAACCTGCTGCATTAAGTTGCATGATTTGGATGTCAGGCTCTCTGGCAAACACGCTTCCTCAGTCTGTCAGACGTGACAGTGGGAGAATCGGTGGGTGATTAATGAACTCATGTCTATTATCGAGCTCAAACCGTTTCCGTCAACTCATGGGTGGATGTGAGAGGCTGACAGCCCACGGCGGATTAACCAGTGCTGGACTCTGCACTTTTTGCGTAGCTGTCATTTCTGGAGCCTGAGGTTTTAATCTGGACAAGAGAAACACAGCCACACATCTAAGAATAAACAGATCCTTTGGCTCGTCAGGGGCGGCGTTTTGTCCAAAGTTCTTCGGCATTACCCACAGAGTGTATTTACATGTTATACAAAAGTATGCAAGTGCTCTAACAGAAGTGAGCTCTAGGGCCTGAACCTTACACAGTTGTGTCTGCATCATTTTTAGAAGTTAAAGGAACAAATTTGTTAATGTTTACTTACCCTCACATCGTTCCGCTACTCTTCTGCAGAACGCAAACAGTGAATTATTAATTGAGAGAGAAATATCCTGGTGATTTTTTTGCATAAAATGAAAGTGAATAGGGACTGGGGCTGCCAGTCTCTAAAATGCTTAAAAGTATGCTATATTTCAGTAAGTCATACAATAGATGTTGTGTGATGAGCAGACTGAAATTCATCTTTGTTATTGATGAATAATATTCCCCTCCAGTAAGCTTTTAACTACTGTGACCAGATTATTGAATAAAGAACCGAATCATTCATAAACAAATCTAATTCACAAACAAATCAAAACACATCAATTAATTCATTGAAAAGATTTATTATATTTGAAAATAAACATGAAGTATATTGTTGAAATTGTTTGATGTGATAAGAAAGACAGTGTGGAAGTATATCAGTGACATGAAACCAGCCCAGCTATACAGTAAATATGCAGTCATTATTCAACAGATTGGACCGCAAATATGCGAATCAAGTATTTAAAGCACTGTTTAGAGTGCTGGGATGGTATGATTGTAGTTGGTTGTATTTATCATCCAGGTTCTTCAGCATGAGAGTATAGAAGAGCGTTACAGTAAAACTGGAGGACTGAAGCATGGGCACGTGCACTCGAACATTACAGACTCTCCGTCGCCTCAAGACCTTTTCAAGGGTCTTCATAGCTGTCTCTTTACACGGCTGTTTCTCTTCAGTGCTGGCTGCAGTCGCTCCAGAGACAAAACTGAAGGGTTGTTCTTGGATTCTGTGCCGTTCCTGTGGGTGTCTCTTCAGATTAACTTTGGCTGCTGATGTTTTTTCCCTCAGGAAGAAAATGGCAAGAAAAATTGTGTTCTTTAACCCAGGGCAGATTTTCCAAGCCTGCTAAAGTGCTCTAATAAAAGGGGCCCCTTCAGTCTCAAGCGAAGCCCGAATGCCATTTATGGTCACTTGCAGATATGAATGACTAGCTGTCAGAGGTCTTATTAAAATCACACTTCGCACTCTTTTGTTTTTTCAAATGTTGCTTATTTATTGTTCCATCTCGCAGACTGTAGCTTTCAGCCAACTTTTATTTCTATTTTCCTTTGGTTTGTGTTTTTGTTTCTTCATGAGACACTTTTAAGACAGGCATCGGGACGACATATATTTCTTTTTTTATGCCACAGTTATTTTTAAGCCACACAGCAGTTTTACAGCTGAGCGAACAGAGTCGATAATCAAATGCACTCTTCTAAACTGTCCTCGTTCTCATGTGTAGCATACACTGAATCAAGGCTCTGGGCAGCATTTTATTTATTTATTGAAGAAAACATTTTAATTCCGTTGTCACTGTGCTTTACCTCAGTTCTATAAATTCTTAGAGAATGTTTTTCGTAGCTGTATTTATCTCTTCAAGTATAATACAGCCATCCTAACTGTAATCATTGGTTTTGTGTAACATAAAAAATAAATGTAAATATAAAGTATATATAGAAAGTATATAAATCTATAATTATATTTCTCCCTATAAAAACTTCAGCTAATGAGCAATTTCAAATGCAACAACAATTTCAAAAGAAAAATCTGCCCATGAAAGTGATGAGGTAATGTTGAGAATGACTTTTAAAACAATCTGACCTCAAAACACTCAATGTCGCAGAAGAATAAAAAAGAAAGTGAGGGTTAATTTGTCTTTCGATTTGTTTTAAATTACATTTTAAGTTAATTTGCTGTGTATGTGACAAAAAAATATTTTTTGCACAAAAACAAAAGCGTGCCCTTTTTGCGACAGGTGTGAATACTGCTGAGAGAGATTACTTTTGACTTTCATCTGATCTCTGGCTTTATAAATCTCATTGGGATAGCAGAGAAGAGAAAGGCCAGCGAGGAACAAATTATTAAGCTGTGTTACGGCTGCCGATTCTCAGAGATGTGTCAGAAAAGGAGCTTAATGAGCTTCTCCAATCAATAATCCTTTAACGAGGATAAAAACTCTAATGAAGTGGGATGCCGATTTCTCCT
>JAZGTI010001952.1:18702-39624 GCA_036877585.1 Botia kubotai | reverse complement strand
ACATGCGGTAAGACGGGAGTAAGGATAGACAGAGCGAGAGAGAAAGAACATGCGGTAAGACGGGAGTAAGGATAGACAGAGCGAGAGAGAAAGAAAGAAAGAGAAGAGAAAGGAGAGAAAACAGATTAGACAAAGATTCTGGTGACCAAGACAAAATGGCTACAGTCTTTAGTCAGCAAATACATTTTTTTGCCACATATTTTTGCTCCCTAAAAACAGATTAATTAAACAGTGGAATGAGTAAGACACGCAATGTTTTAAATTTAAACTCGACGCTCGACGCTTTTTATATATTCAATGTAAAAAGCAGTTTTCTGACATTTCTGCCATTTTGTCGTATATTGTTTTGTCACAAGATTTTGTCGCACTTGGTGTGATTAGCTTATGCGTGTAAACACAAACGTTTTTCAGTAACTCAAACATGTTTTAAAAACATTCCACTAATAACATAGGAATAACGCTTTTTTTTAATATGTATGATATATAACGTTAAAGAAGTTGTATTAACATTACAGCCTGAACGTTTTGATATCTCAGTCAGCGTTCTGACAACGTTCCCTGTTAGCTGCGTTACTACTAATACAAACGCTGTATGCGGAACTGCCAATATATCAAATAAATATTCACAGCAGCCAGCTTGTCAGGACACATCATCAGAAACAAATAATGGCACATTAGCACACAGGAGTCCTATTAGCACAGAACGATATTGAACTAAATGAAGGGCTCTCCATGATTTCCCAGTACCGGGCTGCTGCTAAAAGCAGTTTAATGGGAAAACGTCCCTTTAAGATTCACCTTAAGTGCTGACTGACTTTCCTGGCATATTCAAACCCGCCTCCAGACCAACTAGTCATTAATATTTCCATCATTTGACTGCTGAGAGGAGAAAGACTGTTGGTTCCTGACTGCAGAGATGAAGAAAAGGTCGCGATGTCCGTTTTTAAGAGGCACATCCAGGTGCAAAATGTCATGTGCCCCAGTGCATGCTGGGAATGTATTTCAGCAGAGTTCTGTCACTGGGCCAGCCTGATTAACAGAGGGACACTGAGGCTGGTGTTGCACCAGATGAAACACAGGAAAGACAGCAGATGGATGTTAAAAGGCCTGAGGGCATTTAGCTTTGATGAAGATCACAGCGTGTCCTGGGCTGACATTGAACTGCTCGGCTGATATTAAACAGTACAGCTGTGAAAGGCAGGTGAGGGTCTCACCTCTGTTCGGAGCTCTGCCAGCTTCTTGTCCATACTGGTACGAGCACCCAGCTCATCCTCCAGATCTTCAGACATGCGACCCAGCTCATCCTGATGTACTTCCTTCAGCAAATTAAGCTGCGTTGGAGAGTAGGGTAGAGTGAGGTACAGTAAGGTACAGCAGGGTAGAGTAGGGCAAAGAAGGGTAAAGTAGAACAGAACAGAGCAGAGTACAGTACAGTAGGGTAGAGAAGGATAAAGTACAGTAGGGTAGAAAGAAACACAATTTTTAATTTCTGAACTTATAATCACAGGTAGAACTAACTTTCCGTTTGCTTTGTTGGAGGACATCTATAGAATTGCTTGAGGTTATCAATGGAACTGTAATGTGACTAAGCCAAACTACATGATATTCTGAAGATGTCATTGACATTCACACAAATGTAACATTCTGATTTAAACGTCTCTGGTTTTTCAACTCATTTCACAGTTGATGAAACTCAGTGAAAGTCTTTGCTTTAAAACGACTCGCACTGATATCACGCAGCAATGCGGTCGAGCACATTCATCATTAAGAGTGAAGAGCTCTCTGGTCATAGTCTGATCTCTCCACAGAGTCTCTCACCCGCTGTACTGTGACTCAGACACACTGATTAACATTCACTGCAGATCATGAGCTTACACAGCTGGGCAGAGGACACACAGACCATCTATTACACTACTGTGTGTGTGTGTGTGTGTGAGGCCCTGTGCTACACAGACAGACACACACACACTCGCACAGACAGACACACACACACTCGCACAGACAGACACACACACACTCGCACAGACAGACACACACACACACACACACACTCGCACAGACAGACACACACACACTCGCACAGACAGACACACACACACTCGCACAGACAGACACACACACACACACTCGCACAGACAGACACACACACACACACTCGCACAGACAGACACATTCACACACACAGATACACACTCACACATGTTGAATTTTCATGTTTTATGGGCACATTCCATAGATGCAATGCTATTTTAGATTTTTTAAGAAAGATCATTCTGTATCATTTATAAGCTCGTTTCCTCATGGGGACCTCAACACTGCCCCACAAGGTCAAGCTTTACTTGTATTAAATAGAAAATTAAATAGACTAAAAATGAGTAAAAATGTCTAATCATTCACGCTGGACGCCTAAAATGGACTTTTACAGATTACAGCTGCCCCCTAATGGTGTGTTAGCAGACATGCATGTATATTACACGATAACATACAGGATAATTTTGAGAGTGGTGACGTGTGTCCTACAGTCTATATGGAACAGCATTAACATTCCAATATCAACACGAAACCAAAATACAGCACTTTACAATATTCTGCAATACAGTAACAGTAAAGCTGTTAAGCTGCTTTACAGCTCAGCACTATTTATACACTATTTTATAGTGTTTATACACAATTATTATAGTGTTACATACACTATTTGATATCTGTATATCATATTTTTGCCACACACACACATATTCTTGTGTGTGTGTTTTGGGGATTTCCTACTTTGTGAAAAGCCTATAAAAATACGGGTATATAAAAATAATAAGTCTATTGAATGTCCACATTTAGGTAGATAGTGTGTGTGTGTGTGCGCATGCTCTTATCAGACACAAAAATGACATCAGGAAGTGAAGTTGGAGTGCTGGCTTTTCAGCAAGCATTCTTCTGTTTGATTAGAGGTCTCACTTAGAGGAGCATCAGACAAAAGGCCACAGATTTCACTGTCCTGTATCTGATCGCGTTATACATCGAAGCCAGAATGCTAATGATCGCAATTAAAGCTCGGCAACTGATCAGACTGGAAAAGCTGCAACAATGAAACAAACAGTTGAAAATAGCATCATCCAAAAAATGAAGCCAGTAAGCTGAACATGTTAAACGGCTATTTGGCTTCATCTTAATCTCTGATTTGAATCTATTGTAAGTTCTATTGGAATGGCCACAACACTATTAAGATTCTGCCAAAAGGAATGTGCGGTAGTTCCATCTCAGTTACTGTATGTTTAAAAAGCCTCTTTGTAGCAACAGACTGTTGGACGTCCTCACCTGTTTCAGGGCCTCTTGTTTGGTTTTGTTCAGCTCCTCGTATTTGAGTTTCCATTGACTCAGATCCGTCTCCAGCTTCTCAATGTTCTTAATGAGCGTGTGTTTATCCCTGAGAAAGAGAGGCAACATGTTGACATGCCCAGCACAGATCCGCCCAGCACAGATCCGCCCAGCACAGATCCGCCCAGAACAGATCCGCCCAGCACGGCTCAAACTGCAGGTCTGTATTCTGTCAATATCACGCTGAGACATAAATATTGAGGTACATTTGGATCGTGTATCCACATGCACCATCACAGAATACCAGAACACTCATTCTCCAGTAAGCCAGAATGAGCTACTCCATAATTCTGAAGATCTTTTATTTAATTTGTGTACTGACTTCAGGTCTGTTGTGATGTGTGTGCAGATGCCACCTGACGTCTTACTCTCGCTCTTTCAGCAGGACCTTCTGGGACTCGTCCAGGCGCAGCTGGAGAGCGTTGAGCTTGCCAGAGTCCTCCTCCAGAGCGGCCAGATCCTCCCACAGCAGTCTGCTGCGGTCATGACGACTGAGAACTGAACGCAAGCTGCTGACGCTGCGCATGTCCCATGAGTCTGGAGCCTCCGACTTCACCCTGAGAAGAGCCTCGAGCAACTCCAACTCCTGAGAGAACACACAGACAGACAGATGGAAAAGACAGACAGGAAATGACAGACAGACAGATAGAAAAGACAGACAGAAATGACAGACAGAGAGAAAACAAACGCAGACAGAAAGAACAGACAGAAAGATAGAAGACAGACAGACAGAAGACCAGACAGACAGAAGATAAGACAGACAGAAGATAAGACAGACAAAAGACAAGACAGACAGAAGACAAGACAGACAGAAGACAAGACAGACAGAAGACAAGACAGACAGGACAGATGACAAAAAAGAAATAAAAGAAAGACAGACAGACACAACAGACAAACAGATGACAAGACAGACAGACAGAAAGCATTTTACCTTGACAGTAAAACTAATTTCACCTGGGATGCTCAAGCAAAACACAAACAAATTAAAAGCACAAACAAGAAAATGACTTTCATGTTTGCTTCTCTTTTATTAAAGCAAACCACACAAGAGTCATTTCCTGTCATTCACAGAACAAATATCACATTTTCTGGGTTTCCTATGTGCTTGAATGAAACTCACAAGCATTAGTAATGAAAAACGGCGTTGCAGTTCAATGCTTCATCCTTCCGTTTTCCCTCTTACACAGCAGGGATCACATATCAATGACATGAGACACCTAAACATGCTGCCAACTTCCTACTGTCCCAGAACGGCCACTAGTTACAGAAGTAAGGGTGTAATAACCGCTCCTCACCACCAGGGGGACGCAAAGATGTACTAATACTGTGACTAGAGTTTCACATGTGGAAGTACTCAACTCCTGTACAAGTATCAAACAAATAGCTTGTAAAAACATTTCTATTTAGTAACAAAAACATTAAACCAGTTATTCGAATGGTTTAATTCTGTAACGTTTTTAAAGCGTTGCACTAACAATTTAAAAATAACACTTCCAAATGATATACAACATTAAAAAGTGTGCATGTGTATGTATGTAGGTAGACTAGCTTTACATTCCCTTTGCCAATTAAAAGCAACATGTAATGGTTTGTGCTAATGCACACAGCAGACCAAACCATGTGTGTCAAAGTAATTGTGCTGAAAGATTAATTAAAAACACATTACAGGAAATACAGACATGCTTAAGCATGGCTGGGATTGAAACAGGGTTGTTGGGTAGAGGGGAACTCTGGGTAGGGAGAACGGCTGCTGTACCCCTGACTGTGGCCCCACAGGTGAAATATACGAGGGGCCGGTGGTTCTAATAATAGGACCAAAGAAAGGAAACCAGTACACAAGCAAAAGCAGACAGTCAGGTACAGAAAGTAGGTGAAAAGTGGGCCAAACCAGGTCTGTGGCCTATTTCAAATTCTCTCTGCTGCTGTCTAACTAGGTGACATGTCTCAAGTCTTGTGCACTAAAAGCAAAAACACTCACCTTTTGTCTGTCTGGTTTGTCAGTGCCTACATCTCTCACAGGTTCCTGCTCTGGAGAGCCTGGTCCATCTCTCACTCTCTCCTCGTCCTGGTTCTGCTGCTTGCTGTCTGGGCCTGTCTGCGTGGAGGGTGTGGAGGTCTCGTCTGATGCAGGCACACTGGAAGCACTGGCCGGGGAGTTCTGCTCAGCACGGATCCTTTGAGCTTCCAGTCGCAGCTGTTCGTTCTCCGCCGCCAGCTCCTGCCGTTCCCGTCGCGCCCCCGTCAGCTCCTTGGTGAGGGCGTCCAAGCGCTGCCTCAGCTGCCGGACCTCGTCCCGTGCCCTGTTGCGCTCGGCTCGCACCTTGCTCCATTTTTCTCTCCAGTTGGCTGTACAGTCTGACCACCAGCGCATGGTCTTCTCCATCTGAGCCGCCCGCGCCCGCGCCTCTTCCAGCTCGCGCAGTCGCAGCTCCTCGCGGCTCTCCCAGTCCCCGATGCCGCCATCGCAACCCAGCCCTGGAGACAGCAGCAGAGGAGGGCTGGAGCTGGGCGTTCCTCCTGATGGGCTGGGTGTGTGGATCAGGCTGTCTGGGGAACGCACCCGATCTGGGCCCAGGCCCAGGCCGCACAACAGGCCCGCCCCAGACTTGGCGGCCTCTGTCATGTGGCTGGGACTGGGTGTGTGATTCATCACTGAGCCAATGATGGGTCGAGGAAATGAGATGATGGTGGTCAAAAAGATCCGATCAGGAAGTCATGATCCACATCAACATGATGGTTTCCTGTAACGCAAAAGCAAATGGGGTTTAGACAGGATGGTTATACACATGGTGTTCTAAAGTGGCAGTGCTGGCTCATTTCAAAGAGATAAGACATGACTACAAGAAAAACAACGTTTTAAGCTGTAGTCTGTAACTTTTGCCTCTCTACCGCCATCTCTGTTTGAAACATAAAACTGCAGGTTACCTTTATACTTTTTTTTGGCACTTGCATTTAAATCTTTTTAATGGGCACGAAGCGTCTGCGTTTTGGAAGAGCCGAACAAAAGCGAACATTTGCCAGCACTGCCAAACCACAAAATATTACAAAACAATATAAATCAACGAATGATTGGCTCTGAGACACAGAACTCAGACTGAATTCTGGGCGAGACATACAGCAGTTACAGAAATGTTGAAAGCGATGGGAGTCACAGTGAGCTCAGGGAGACCAAAATGAGAAAAAAAAGACCCTCTCTGTCAACACGTCAATGCGGTAAGACCAATAATATCTAAACTGTCTAACAATCCAAACCACACCATGACAACCCAGTTCTGGGTCACCAAGACAACCCGGTGGAGCTCTGATTTCAAGCGCTCTGTTTCTCACAATACCACACGCCGGTTGTGTTTACTTTAAACCAGAAAGCCGTCAGAGGAAGTGTGTAGAAACGCAGAGGAGGCGGTTTCAGGTCAAAAGTCCTCAGTTAGCAGTCAGTATCTGCTGTGAGGAAAGAGCTACAGCCCCACAGTCAGGGGAGAAGGGCCGAAGATGTGTGAAAAAGTGCAAGGCAGGTTTTTTTACACAGTGTTGGCTTTGGTGAACGAGGATTAGATTTATTATATTTTTTAAAACAGCCCTCCAGCTGACCCATAAGGCAACTTTCTAGGAAAACGAACAAAGCCGCCATGAAGGGCAAGTCGTGTGTGATTATTTCACCAGGGGCGCTAAAATATTTGATCAGCCGTTCTGGTGTATTCCTTCCCTCACAGACTTCTATTGTGAGTGCATCACTGTAAACTTGATTTTTGTTTGCTTTCACACACCGTACTAACTGACAACACATCACAGATGCTTTCGGTTGAGTTTAAGTTATATTCAGTGGTGTTAAACTGAAACATATGATCCGTTTAACTCATGTTCAATTGTCCAGATTCCACCACAGTGGGAAAAAGTTGTGTGTCAGTCAGTGTCTTGGCAAAAACACGAGAGAACTACAGCACAAAACAAACACCCACATTTCATTTCCCTCCCCCAGAGGAGCTGTTCAAACCCAGTGAAGATTACGGGTGGGGCCTGTGGCTTTCGAAACAGCAGGCTTGTGCATTAGAACACAGTGGGGCAAGTAACAGGGGCAAATAGTCTTCCAAACATCACTCATACAAAAGCCTGTTTTTTATAGGCCCAGCTGAAAAATAACAGGGCGAGACTCAGTGAAGTCTTCAGACCCAATGCCGGTGGCAAAGAACAGCAACTGTTGCCACTGTGGGTCAACTGCACAATAAATCAGGATCCTGGATCAACATACTAGCACGGGACACGTGGTTTATCCTCTGGAAGAAATCTGTGTCTCTATTTTGTGAGGTACAGCTGTAGAAGGACATTTGATACAAAGCAGCTGACAGACCAATGAGCTCCTGCAGACAAGATGTCGAAGAACCGAAGTGCAACTGCTTCATCTCCATACACAAACACACTCCATATGAATGAAGACAGAAACGTGAGAAAACAGAAGAAATGGGTAATCAGCTCCACACAGACTTTCACAGAAAGTTACAAACACATATAAACGTGTTCTTCTGGTGACCGGTTACGCTTGTCCACACTGTGTGCGCAGGTGTGCTTTCAGAAGATAGTTAAACAAACTACACAGAACTCGAAAACACCCGATCGTAGAGCCAAATCAATAAACACCAGACAGTATGAACAGATCATATATCTCCTGCAGAACTACAAAGCCGGAGGTTCATTATGAAGGTATGTTTACAGAACTGTGTCGGAGGACTGATGGTTTTCCTCCATGCCGCGTTGGTTTTGCCCTTACACTGCTCTTATAGTGTATACAGAACCCTCGACAGAACATTATGAGCCACAGATCTGCTGCCATCAGTTCAGTTCACCACTGAACCCCTTTCAGGTCCTAATTCACTGCCATGGAAACATCGGGGAGCTCACTGTACCCCATATAGGCATAATGGAGTGTACTCCAAAACTGTGCCAAGAACAAAGTACGATAGACGGGGAAATTCCCTCCAAAAAGTTAAAAGAGAAAACCATTAACATGAAAAATGAACACAGAGGAAAGAATACCAAATACTACCTGAGAATTACGAGCTATTTTTCCAGAGATGAATTATCATTATTATTCTTGGAATTTAGAAGCAAATTCGTAGAACGATGTGCGGTTGTGCTTTAGCAAAACACAGAAGGAAAGTCTTTGTATTTTATGTATAAAACTGCAAATCTGTGAGAGCAGAACAGTGATTAGCATTACATCACCGTTTCAAATGACAGAAACATCTGAGACCGCACGCACAGAAAGCGGCCACACGTCTCTCCAAACAAGAACCAACGATTTACAAATCTGAGAGTCATAAGGCCACCGTAGAAGGCCACACTTTCCATCTGTCTTCTCTGTGGCTCTGCGGGAGCTTGGAGGAACACGAGGGCAAACAGAAGATTGATGTCATCCAAAACAGCCAGTGACGGCTAAAGCTACACTGACAGCTGTGGCCCAGATTACTTCAAAGGCGCTTGATGTAAAGCTGGAGGCAGAAATCTTTTGTTCTTTAGTTCAAGTCCTGCTGCAGGAGAACTGTCGAGGAACATCCAGGTTTGATTGGCAATGTTATAGAAAAAGTCAGTCAACATAAATGTGTTAAAATATACAAGATAAACACAAATCAAACAAGTTTTGCGCGCACAGGATCCTTCACATAATTATGAAACAACCAGGCCGAGATCAGGGGAACATTTCAGTCACTTCAGAGTGAAAACAAGCCTTGACTGTAACCTGCGGTTTTCAAACGAATTCTGCACAAATAGGAAGAGGAAGTTTATCTGCTCGCAGTTCCTGTGGTCTCCAACCGCAGACTGAAAGTCACAACAACCTTCTCGTTCCACATCTAGATAAAAGATCGTCTGCTGTCTCTGAAGTAAAAGGTTCCGTCAAGTGTACATAATACAAAAGGTTTATCTCTACAGTTGAGTACACTTGCAGTAAGACAGCGACTACCTTTGTAGCTGACGTTGTAAATAGGTGTTAAGCAACATTCGGAGCACCATTTAGATAATACAAACGGTAAAAAAACTATGGAAACAAAAGATACGCTTTTTTCATACATTTCACTGACTGAAAAATATTTTAATGTAGTCCTGCTCGATTATGACAAAAATCATAATATCGACTACTGAGACCACAATGTTTTAACACGATCAATGGCTTTGGTAATAACATGCATTTATTTAATTTTAAATCAATCAATGAACTTGTCTTTTAAACAGTGCGTTCAGCAAAAATAAATTGAAAAAAATCTAAAAAAGGATCAAGCGTAAACGCATACATTTAAATCAAATAATATAAAATAAATACAAATCAATTAGGTCACAATAAATAAATTAGGATTAATTGCACTGCCCTATTTTAACAGAAACTGTCGGATTCCTTAATTGTAAGCATATGAATTGTTATGAATATGCTGTTAAACTGCTCACATCTCAGCGCTGCTTTAAAATTCTTGGTTATTCAAAATGTGCCCAGTTGAGACAACAGACAAGAAACTGGGACTGCCGTGTTACCCCTGGAACCCCTGGAATCAGTTAATAGCGCAAACAGAAATACTCAATTCTGCTTAGAAAAACTGAGGCCTTTGAAAGTTTTAGCTTGCGGTCTCATCATACTGTAACATCATTTTCTCTGTTTTACATTAGTTTGACTTGCCAGTGAGCTATTCAGCTAGACAGCACAATAAACGTCCTGTAAATTTATACAAGAAGCCTTGATATCCCCCACAGAAGTTCACAGAGAAACGAGAGAACGTGTAAACAGGTTCGGCTGTCCTTTGTCGAGCTTGTCATTACCTCACAAACTCTGACACGGGTTATTCAATTCGAACAATTCACAAACCAGGAACGTGCGCGACGAGCCAAAAATTACAGGATGAAAACTACAAGTACAGCTCCTCGAGGCACGTTTCCTAAAAGACTGACTGAAAGACTTCAGTACCACAGATCTGGCAAATGAATATCTACTTAAAGCTGCCACCCATAATCCATTTGCCTCTCTACCGCCATGTCTGTTTGAACTATACAATTACAGGTTAATCATAGGTACATTTTAAAGTCAAGTAAAGCCAAACTGCCACTTTCTGGAAAATCAGACCCGACAGTTTAATTATAAATCATTATTATGAAGTTACTGTTGTGGTCTTGGGGTAAGTTAACAAGATTATTACAAGATAAGTCATATACTTGCTCAATAACTGATTTTTGTTCTTTGTTAATCAAAAAAAAGTTACAGATATAGAACCCATAGACAGAAACACTAGTTGGACATTAGTAAACAGGACATATGTCATACATAGATTAAAATCAGTAAAATGTCGATGAAGCAGACTGAAATTTGAATCAGCGTTTAATCATTTCTACACAAAATCTGAGACCGAAAACCCAAGTACTCACACAGGGCGACAGAAAAAAAATCACATCGCTACATTATGCGTGAAATCTGAAGGTCAAGCGCGATACTGGAGTAAGCTGTGGTTAAATACATGTTGTCTGAGAAATCTGTAACACATGGTGTCTCTCGTACGTTTGGAACAGAACGTTTTTAGACACCTAGGTGAAGCAGCCTTCTGTCAACCAGAATGAGCAGATAACACAGTGCGTTCCTGTAGCTCAGCTGGTAGTCACATGATACGATTACTCAGCCTGTGAGACTAAGAATGAAAACTACACAGAGAGGGACAGATGTCAGTTCATCAGGAAAACAGTCATTCAGGGGTCAGCCAAAGCTTTTAAGAGGGGCCCCCTGAGAACATAACTACAAGTAACTTGATCAAAGCCGGAATCTCAAGAGAATTTTAATGGATCAGGGACTTACGTATAAAGGAGCAGATAACAGAGGAAGAATGAAGTTAAAGCAGCCAGAGAGAGAGAGAGAGAAAAAGAGAGAGAGAGAAAAAGAGAGAGAGAGAGAGGCAGACAGAGTGAGAGAGAGCTGGTGATTTGAGTGTGTTAAGCATTAAGATGTTAATCTTTTCATCACCTCTTTTAACAAGGCATAAAACAAATATAATAAACGTTAAAATGTTGCACGAATGGCTTTTCGAGTTCTTTCGATCTTGCGTCTCGGCCGGAACGAACGTTTCGTCATGCTAAACATTGATGAAGTGAGATAAGGAAGCAGCTACCTCACATACAGAGATACAGAAAATGAGGTCTTACAAAAATAATACAAGACAGAACAAATCAGAAGAAAACAGGGAGCAAAAGTAGGACAACTTGGTAGAAAAAGACCCAAGGTCATAAAAACCAAAGCAGCAGAGGCGACAGAAATAGAATAGACAAAACATATGATGTCTGAACTGATGACATCACAGGAAATCGTCGGGGGTCTCCAGAGTTTAGACAGGGTAATTACAGAGCACAGAACTGCCGCTCCTAACACACCACACTGCCGAGGTAAATTTATCAAGCACAGCACAACAATTTATAAAACGCAAACAAGATCTTTTTTATGTGCAAAGCAGCCCTTAATTTGCCTCATTATTCAGATGTCTGACTCTCCAGAAACATTTTTTGTCATGCTGGTTGAAAGTCTGTTCACATCCTGATAGCAATCACTATATAGTGTGGAAGTCTTCTGAGGAAGGTGCAGGCCCTTAAAATGTGTCCAATCATTGCCTTCAGTTCTAATGTAAACACAGGATGTCCTACTTGCCTGTCAAACTATGTAACAGTATCCATCTTCAGACCCAATCCATCACTGCTGTTGAACAGAACCGAGTCCACCGACACACCTGCAGAGCCAAATAAAGCTCTTCCTGCATCTCTCCAGCCAACATCTGGTCTCATTTATTTAAAAAAAATACTATACTGTTCAAATCCATGTGCTTGTGTACGTAATGTAGCTTATATCCTCAGATCAACCAGAGTTAATGATCTTCCACAGTCCACGCAGACATTTGGAGAGTTTAAGAGGGTAACAGGATGTACAGCTCAAAAAACAATGAGTTAAAAATGTTCAGTCTTATAGTGCTGCTTATATGGAGTATGTGTATGTTGATTTGGTTTAATAAGGACCAGATGTTAAAGTTCGACTGACGCGTGTGTGTGTGATAAGGATCCTGGAGAAGGTACAATGGAAATGGACTTAAATAATCCAAGGCAGACTGAATAATACAGACAGTTGACATGAGGGTCACCAAATGATGGAAGAACTTTCATTTTTGGGTGAACTGTCCCTTTAAAGCAGAGAGGAAAGGTATGAGAGGAAGCTGCGGTAGAGAGCGAATAGCTCAGAGAGAGAGAGAGAGAGAGAGAGAGAGGAGATAGAGAGAGAGAGAGAGAGAGAGAGAGAAAGAGAGGAAATAGGACAGCTGTCTGTGAGGCACCTATGATAGAAACAAAAGAGGAGAAGGAGAACCATTGAAGGGGCAAGAGGGAAAGTCATTGTGATGGGGCAGATGGCGGAGGGCAGTTCTCTGCTCAGTGGGATTTCTGCCACTAGTGATATATGTTTCACATACAGCTGAGAGGGCTGTTGTTCAGTGTCAATTCTCCAAGTCTCTTCATGGCTTTGTTTAGTTCGCTCTCCTCCACAGCAGACGGGGAGAAAAGACAGGATGCCTGATTTACAAACATCCTGAAAGCAAGAATAAGGGGCAAATAAACAGCGTCCGAGTCAGACGTGCCGAGAAACGTTAGCCAGCCTGCGTGCTGGAGCGGAGAAAAACAGTTCAATGTGGAACAAAACAACGATCAGCGACAAACGCACATTGAATTAATCTCCGACACATAAGACAGTGTGTTACGTATAAAACCTATTTGATGGCTCGTCTCTCTGGGGGAGAAAAAGATCAAATGGAAATTTCAGCGCTGATTGGATCCAGTCTGTTGAAATAACAAAAATATATGAGTGTAGAAGCCTGTGGGGGTGCGAATGCTGGTGCAGAGGAGTACAGAAAGAGCTCTGAGTCTCGCTGTTGCAATTTCAGAGTAAACCCGTGACCGAACTTCCTTCCAGCTTGACCGTGTGGTCTCTCCGTCCACTCGGCTCTGCTCAGCAGTTTTCCATTAACACAGACAGCAGATCAGACTCTCCCCAGAGCGAGGAACACAACGCTACAGTTCCGCAAGCACATGATCCATGAAACAGCCACAGACTAAACTTCAGGACGAGAGAGAAGCCTGAAATAATCAAGGCCGAAACCCACAAGAAACAAAGACGTAAATAAAGGACACGCACTCACTGCCACCCGGCCGTATTTTTAAACAGACTCTGGCAGACACTTTAGCTATTCCAAACACTACAATTAGAGAGAAGACACATGAATCGATAAAACCAACTGTAAACTGTTCATTAAAACGCTTTTAAACCAATGATCACTGTTTATTAGAAATCACCTGACCTCCAGCAGGAAGTACCGACAGAGGCGATGCAGAGAGAGCTCAGAGCAAGTACGGGCATGTGAAGACATGAATTATATAAATGTCTCTCACATATCACAACTTTTAAACTATGCAGGCTAATAACTCACACTTGTGTTGTTTAACCTCTTGTTTGTCATATTTCAGACTGAAGCATGAAATGTAAAACTCCACATATGTCAATAACCAACAGAAATAAAACAAGCACATAATTATACTAATAAAACCGTATCGATGAAAACACAGTTCAGATTCATGTCAACAGCAGCACCACAAATATTTTTAGTGAAACTTTTCTTATCTGCTCATGTGACATCTTCATATCCTCATGCAAAACAGTGTCTAAATATCTTTAGTATTACATATAAATTACATATAAACTAAAATTACATATATATACACATATACTGAATTACATATAAACTAATGTTCTAAATTATATAATTAAGAACAGAAAGCTGATTAACAGTGTTCCTGTAGCTCGGCTGAGCATTAGTAGCTCAGTACAGCATCATGTTAGCAGCTCAACGGTTGAGGGTTCGATTCCCAGAGAACACGCGCGCCGATCAAACGTAAACACTGAAATCACTGGAAGTCGCTTTGGATAAAAGCGTTTGCCGATGGCATAGATTGAAATGTTAATGTAAGAAATGTATGAAACATGAAACAGTGTATGACTTCTATTCGAAACAGCACAACACGTTAACCACTAGCTTCCGTTCAGAAAGAGATTTTCAGAGAAGCTGTTCTTGTTTTAGGAGGTGCCAAAACCACAATTTAAGGTTTAATTTCCGTACACAGATCACACCAGACTCATCCTGAACTGAAGAGTGCTTCTCAAACCCAGCAGCATCAAAGCTCATCTTGACATAAAAGTCGAGCGACACCGATCATCTGCTGATTCAACTGCGTCAAGCTCACACTCTGCTTACTCACATGAGTCTCGGAACGTTTTCTGAGAACCCTGAGAGAACGAGAACATCAGCAATATGGAGCTGCCCTACTGTCAGTAGGCCTGTTTCATGATCTACTGTATACTCTGCTCCTCAAACCATCTCTACGCTGCTAACAGGGGACATTCTCATACAGAGGCGAACGTTCTCTAAAAGTTCTCTCAAAGGTATTAAAAAACGTTCTTGCAGTAACATTAGCAGAATGTTTTTTTTTACATTATATATCTCACATATCAAAAACATGTTTTTTAAGTTGATAGTGGAACGCTTTAAAAACGTAACAAAATTAGACTCTTAAATGTTAATCATGTCTTGATCACAAGAACCCAAAAGTGCCAGAATGAAGAACAGAAGATCTAAATCAAACAAAAGTACTTTTCTCACCAACGATCCTGCTGCATTGTGTGTGATGGAGTTTCAGATAAACATGACAATAATCTGGAGTGGACGGGACATAAACATCCCTTAGGGTCATGATGCCAGACGAAACGTTTGTTTGTTTTAATTTCACTGCACGCTGTTGCTTTTTCTCTCTCATCACAATCTACAACACTGATTTAATTTAACATTTAGCCCTGAAACAAAACCAGCAAGAAAACCAACAAACATCAAACAGACTAACTCGATCATAACATGCAGAAAAACAGCGTATTGTAAATAAAGATCGCTTGTAACCCGCAAATTAACAAAACGAGATGCATGCTCTTTTTCAAGAAACAAACAAAAAGGGCCTGACGGAGCTTAATCACACTGCAAATACACAAACAAGTCCATCAGTGAGTGCATGACACCACAGGAACACCATACAGAATGATAGAAGCACATTTAGCTGCCAAGTGACTCCGATTACTGAGTCAGTCCAATAAACAATACTGCCCACTTAAGTCAAGTAAACATGGCATGTTTGTCAGGTATGCAAACACATACACGAAACGTGAGCTCTGCATTTAAACCATACCACTGAGGAGCGAACATGAGCGAATATACAACAATGGTGACTTTTCAAAAATAAGAAAAAAAACATTTTATTTTCCGTTATGTACATACCTGTAACTCAAGAGGCGTTAGTAATATCTTAATATCCTCTTAGATTCTCGTCCTTAACCGACTTTTCCTTTGTGAGCTACATTTTTAGAGCCCTATATGGTTCAACCTCAGAGATGTAATGATCTAAATGTGTCTTCATAAGTAAACTGTTAAATTTTCAGTCGCCAAAACCCAAAGGTGGGTCACTCTGCAAAAATCTGGTACTTGATTCTTTTTAACGAGGAATGTCTGAAGAATGATATTGTGGAGATATTGAATGAAATATTGGCTTCTCAATGTCAACAGGAATTTGTCAGGCTTCCTCAGATCTCAGGTATCAGCCTAATCTAGGGCAAACGGTGCATTCCTGAACAATGACTCTATGACAGATGCACATATACACTCACACAACCTTTGCTACAGTACTTACACACACACAGACACAGACAGAGACAGACAGAGACAGACAGAGACAGACAGAGACAGACAGAGACAGACACAGACAGACACAGACAGACACACACACACAGACACACACACAGAGACACACACACAGAGACACACACACACACACAGAGACACACATGCAGAGACACACATGCAGAGACACACATGCAGAGACACACATGCAGAGACACACATGCAGAGACACACAGCTATCTTTGTGAGGACATTCTTTAACACAATCTCTAGACCTTTAGCCTAACCCTTATCATAAACCTAGCCTTAACCTATTCTAACCTTAACCCTAAAAGCAAGTCTTAACTCTCAAACAGCCTTTAAAGGTGTGTCAAAACGTGAGGACCAGTCAAAATGTCCTCACTTTACTCTCACTCTGATGTTCTAAGTGGTCACACTGGTACTCACAAAGACAGGATAGATGTACACACACACACACACCCCTACTTTAACATTTTCAAAACTCTAAACTAAAAGAGAAGGTAAATATGCATTTTCAAAAATGCTCCGAGCTCATGCGCTCTGAGGCGGCTTCACGGAAAGCATTATATGTTCTCAAAAGCAATAAGAGCAGATCAAACTACTCTCCATATGAATCAGAAAAAACTCCCGACAGAAAACTCAAACAGAATCAGAGAAATGACTCATATTGCTTTAGACTACAAACACATTTGTCATGACCTTGACTGAACACATAAAAGGCACAAAACGTATTTGGATGATGAAGCACTACAGGGCTTGTGAGAAGAGCTGCAGTAAAATCACAACTAAACTCGGTCTGAGAGATGACAGGGCCCAATGAAGAGTCACAGAATGAGTGTAGAGTGCACGAGATCCTTACACATGCATCACACACACGCACATGATTCAGTCCTGAGGAAACTTAAAAGAAAACCAAGTGTTCAGCTGAAACCTACGTTTGCAGACGATCATTTACAAGTTTTACAGAGAGAGCGCTGTGCAAAAAAAAACCTTCTCGGCCTTTGGGTGACATTTGATACAGAGCTCAATGTTTATGTAAAGATTCGGAAATTGTTGAAAAGGGTGTCGGAGGAACCTTATTTTAATAAAACATCGTTCCCGACCACAGATTCAAAATATTTCATCTGAGAACTAAAACGCAGGATCAAGTTCCAAAAAATAATAGAGGCATATTTTCAACAAAGTTTTTACTAAGGAAGTGATTCAATAACATGTCTGCAATTATGCTACAATTATGATTTTAAAAACTAAAATGTTACTCAGATCTCTAATGTTTAAATGAATGTCTAAATTCTTTAATGTTTAAAATGTAAAAACTGGACAAATAAAAGATGCATTGAAATCGTTCCATTATTAATGATGTTGCTTGTTTTTATTACACCAGCAGCACAGTGTATATAATTATATAGTCAATATTCAATATACTGCCCAGCCTTTACCATAACGTCTTGTAATGCTCAGTTAGCAGCAAGTCCAAAACAATCATTTTACGAGCTGTTCACACACAGTTGTGTTCAAAACATCTCTGGTCAAAAACGGCTAGATCAGCAGCCAGCTCAAGATAATCTTAAATGAGATCTTAAAGATGTCTCTCTAACGTTCTGTAATCTGATGATGTTGTAAAGCTGCAAACCATAAACTTTTGAGGTTAAAGATAAACAAAAATCAGCTATTAAGCGCGTACATGACAGATCAACGATCAACACGATCTCCTTGCCTAACCCGATTCCCTGGGAAATGTCAGTTTGACGTCTTTCGATTTAAACGTGTAACTGAAATATACGTAAAGTAACCTGCAATTTCATGATTCAAACAGAGATGGCGATAGAGAGATGAAAGACAGGGATTGCAGCTTTTAATAAATGCTGCCACAACTGGGAAATGAACAGACTCTTAGCACATCAGGTCTGGACCTTGACTTTGGGCTGATGTGATGGACACAGAATCTATGTCTAATTGGACTCAGCTGGCAGTGCTCTGACTGATTTACATTCAGCGCAGCAGACCTGCTCCATTCCACAGCAACACTAAAACATGTCGACTTGGCAACCTGTCTTAATACAGGATGAAGTTGCAAAGCTAGTGGCAGCACAGTGTCAAGTGGCTGTTACTTATTTAACAGGAGAAATCTGCCTTAGAATGAGGGGCTGAGAGATGGCTGATCTTATTTATGTACTTACTCCAGCAGCAAACCTGCTGAAGCAGACACACAGCTTCTTATCCTCCAAGCAGTTCATTTTACAACAGGTTTACAATTGTTTTCTGTGTGTTTTGAAAAAACATTTGATGAAAATGTTTTAGGAAAAGGTTTAGAAATAGACAGATTTTCTAAACCTATGACCTCTTGTCATAGGGTCAGACAGTCTGGGGTCAGACAGAGTTACAAACATAAGAAGGTCTTTGATTCCTCTTTCTGTTTCAGACTGACAAACGATTCACACAAACATCACTGAGGGGTTATAAAGACCATCTGCTTAGGGTCTTAATCGTTTCTCTTGATGCTACAGTCTGACACAAGACTGAGGCAGAGAAGGATGAGAGTCTACAGTCCTTCAGACAGACTCCTCATGTTCCCCACCACTAATGAGGGTCAGATGAGGAAACAATACACACACACACACACACAAAGCCATCCAATGGATGTCTGTGGTAGGTAAAGATCTCAAAGAAACATTACCAAAGGTCCGAAAATATTGGGGCGTTATTGCAGTATTTACACAAAAAACGTATTTCAGCTGCTGACATCTTGACATAATTAAGCTATTCAGAGTCATTTAACTAAGAGCATAATGAGGGAATATTAACGTACACATTTCTTAATAATTAACCAACAATTGCGGTAACGTCTTGTTATAAACAGAGACGAAATGACATCATTGTGTGACAAACACCAAACGAACACAAAAGCCATCAGCCGAACACATTCAGACAGAAAGAAAACAAACTCCTATTTCTCTCACATACTTGTCTTTGATTAAAGAACACAGCCGTAGAAACACGCCGAGAACGTGTTAATTTAAGGCAGGTTCTCACATCATTTCCAGTCACATGTGGGGAATGACAAAACTGGTGGCGGTGGTCTTCTGTTGTTATACGTGTGCTAAAATGACGGTTTGTAATAGAAAGTATTCTGGGCCAAAATCGTCAAAACTTATGTGAACACATAAGCAAAGTCTATGAACTTCTGACAACATCGTCTGGCAAAACTCCCGTACCCAAGGGGACTGTTTCTCAAGACTGATGATGTTTTTGCCCTGCTTCAAAGAATCCATTACGTGACACAATCTAGAAAAATGTTCAAAATGTAGTCTGATAACGCTGTTAATTAAAGCTACAATCATAAAATTGCAGCCTACTTTACATGCTTTTCTTTTTACGTATGTTAAAGTCAAATGAAGTCAAACTAGCATTGCCTGGGTAAATTAGAACAGACAGCTCAAATTATAAATCATTATTATAAGCCAACTTTAGTGATAAGCTAAGATGAAGTTTTGTACTTGCTCAATAGCTGAAAAGACAAACAAAACCTATGAGATGATCATATGCAATGCATAAGCCATGATAATCAACTTAAAATGTAAAGAGTCTGTATTAGTTTTACAGGAACACATTGTATTTTTACAGGATTCACCAGTCATTGCAGATGGCTTAACAGGGGAGATACTTTCCTGTAGTTTAACTGGTAAAGCGCAGTGCTGGCAACGCCAAGTTCATGGGTTCGTATTCCAGGAAATGTGCACATGTTGATAAAATAAAAAAAAACAGTCTGTAAGTCACTTTGCATAAAAGCATCTGCCAAATGCATAAATTGTACACGCAGAAATTACAGAACCATAAAGTATGATGTGTGCTCTCCAGAGAAAGGGCTTTATCGCTACGCCGGTTGCCAAATTTGTGAGAAATCCCCCCTCTCTAAAACAAGACAGAGCAAATTTGTCTCTAACAGGCTGTTGTTGAATCTTAGATGATAGTTAACATAAATCATCTCCCGTGAGGTCCAGTTCAGCAGGAATCACAATGGAAACACATTCCTGCCAAGCAGAGGCGGCGATCTCAATGGACAGAACAGTATAGCTGGTTTTACACCACTCAAGCACAAACCCAGTCAAAGGAAATCTAAGGACACCTTTGGGACTTTAAGCTGATTGTATCTAAAGGAACCGGCCCCCTAACACAACTATTAAAGAGAGGGCTGACGCCACCATAAAATAAAGCCATGTCATGTTTTTCTCATCTATGCTCAGCAGTGAAACACAACAATACAATCATTTATGACCCACTCACAAAATCCTTCATCCCACTCTGAAAGCATGATCATCATATTCAACATCTTCTACCATAAGAAAGGACATGCATGGTTCTTTGTGTCTGGATGTGAACCTCTTTAAAGGCTGACACACAACACACATGACTGAATATCTAGACTTCTTTGTCAAGAAACACCAGCATTATTAAACGCCGCAGACAGTGTACGAGAGGCCCATTTCCTCTAGCAGTCCAGATGAGGGGGGGCCTCCATTAAACGCTCATAGACTGTGAGCTGCAGGCCGTCCCTCTCGCAGTCGCAGACCACTGCTACACAGTGCATCTGGCAGACGGCTTATGGGCCTGGGGTGCAAGCTAATTGGCCGTAGTGATGCAGAGAATATCCAGTGATGTAGTGCACTTATTCCCAGCTGGATTGGCCTCTTCTGCAGGGCTAAAAGGTGACTTATAACCACTCTGAGGCCGGGCTATGGAGTTGTTTCTACAGAAAGAAACAAAG
>JAZGTI010001952.1:0-18678 GCA_036877585.1 Botia kubotai | reverse complement strand
TAGGGTCGTCGTGGGGCTCTGAGACAACATCCTCTGGATTGTAAGCTCCATTCTATCAGACTTCCCTCCTTCCTCCATTTTTTTAACAGGGATGCATCCAATACTACACACAAAGCCGGATAAACGACAACTTTTTTAAATGACCATCTTTTCATTCCATTAAGAACAGGTAGATGAATGTGCGACGAACAGTCAACCCAATGAATGAAAACTATTAGGAACAGCAGATTTTGGAAGCTGAAGTGCTCACATGAAACTCTCACAAACAACTGGAACGCGTCTTTCTGAACAGCCGGTGTGGTCTCAGCCAAGCGCTGATCATTTTAGCACTGTAGTTATCGTCATAAAACACGGTCCAGAGACGCAGCTGGGGAAGTGACTAAAAACAGGAATTCTGCCAGAAACAAAGTCGGTCTGAAAAAACATTCGGTCTGAAAACTAAAACAGTCTGAAAACATATAGCCGTGTGCAAACATAGTTTGGGCTTATCGTAATGCGATGCAAATATTGAAATAATTCACAACAACTGTCATGTACTTGCTCACTAACTGATTTTTCGTCATTTTAAACCAAAAAGTTACAGCTTGCAGTTTTAATAGAACACTTGTTCTCCAAGAGAGCAGTGTACACTGATGTCTGGTGACAACATGCGAGAACGCAATGCGTGTTTACCAGCGATCCTAATCCGAGACTTATGCATCAAATTCAAAGTTAACAGAACTTATCCTCTCATTCCGCTGATATCTGATATTAAAGCCAGTCACTTCCACATGAAAATCCAGCACAACTCCAGAAAGCCAAGATTCTTTCCATTATTACATCAACATTATTTGGTGTGAATAAACATTAAGCATAGCAGAAGATCAAGACTCTGAAAATGTGCAATGCATCGCAAAAGCAGGAACACAATCATTTGACCAAAGGACTGGTTCTCCTCAAATAAAATAACTTGCTCAAAATCAAAACATTTCATTACAAAATACAAATGTTTCCAATCCAAAACACTTTGAAGCAGCACCCTTGAATATGTACCAAAAACTAGCTTAAATGTGGATTGTTACAAACTGATAATACTATAATTAAAAAATAAAACTCAAGGTGCAACATTGTGAATGTGAACACAGTTAAAGAGTGTTACTGTCACACAGTGACCTTCTGGCTAATTGTCTCTATCAACATTTATTCACAAACAGTCATAAGAATATTAGAAAATACAACTGTTCTTTAAACCTTTAAAAGCACATGGTGTAACGTACAATTGACTTGATGTTTTCCCACCCATAAACTTCTAAACTGTGAAAAGTCATCATTGCTGCATGTACCACCCCTGCACGCAGTGTACAATGTGTAAAACTTCCGACGGAATACAGAAATAGCACAAAACGCAGCAATAAACAAACCCTCTCTGCTTTCACAAATGTTTGAGGCTTGAATAACACACTTGACCAACTGCACCAAACCGCAGCGTAGGGGAGAAATGCTAATCGTGAGTTTAGCAGCCCAAAGCTGCCACTTCCAATTACAGCCTCCACAGATAAATGCCGACCCTCAACATGACTTCACGAAACAGCTAGAGAATGTGAAACTGATCTGATGTGAGGAATTGTCGAGAGGCCGTGCGAAACTTCCGCGGTCACCTCAGAGCTGTTGGTAATGATAACGGCGGGGCTGTCATGTCGCGAGACAATAAGCTCGACTCCAACGGCCGCGGTTCGGTTCCCTGCCGGTCTGCCATCAGAAGGGTTGTATTTCACCCTCACACATTAATCAATCATTTAGGAAGGGCTGATTTTCTTTAGCCACCGAATTCTCCCGCACACGCCAGAACCAGAACCGTGCGAAACTAAAACATTTCTTTTTTTGCTGAATAGAGTTTGTAATAAACGAAGGTCAATTTCTCTGCTGAAGGTGCAAAGCCCTAAATGAACAATAAAATAAAACACTAATCTGTCATCGAACAAAACATCGAACAAACAGCTTCGATAGAGCTAAGCTACATGAATGGGTATCGCATCAAAAACATTATAAAAACGTTTTATCAAAACAGACAAACGTGCTCTGAAGGATGTGGGGTTTGGACGCTAGCTTAGACAAAGAAAAGCTCAAGAAAAATAAACACAGGGGCCGAAGTCCAATATAAAAATCACAACCACTCTCATTCCCCAGCCTTCTCCACATTCATGCAGCCAGCAAGCAGACGGGTTCGAGTCGTCTGAAAATTCGAGGTTGCCATAGCAACCACTCACATGACATTCTCTTTTCAGCGAAAAGAAACTGAGAGCGGGCGAGAGTGCCTTTTCACCTTCCATCTGCCTGGCTAGCTGCCTCCATTCTCTGCGTGCTGCCCTCAGTGAAGTGAATTCCTGGAGAGGGAAGGAGGCTTAGAAAGGTATTTTACAAAGCAATCCACCATCTGTGGATTGCTTTGTCTGTCGGGTCAGAACGTCAGACCAAAACATGATGTATAATTAAATCAAGATGGCACGAATGCCGCTGACACACCTGCGTACGGAAATATCTCCAAACAAATGCCGTCATGTCTGTTCTCTAGTTTTCCGTACCATCTTAACCTTATAGTTAGAGTATAGAGTAGAATTTTGGAGAGGACAGCAACAGCAAGCTAGCTTTGAAAACATAAGATTCCACCCTCCGTTCAGAGTCATCTACAAAGCCACGCCTCCTTCAAAAGTGCCCAGGGTTATGCAAATACACAGTTTGACAGGCAAGAAGGACGTCCTTGCATTGCATTCGGACCAAATGTACAAAATGTTATGATCCGGGGCCTGCCACGGAAGATACAGAACTGACACACTATATTTAAACTGTATCTGACAGCACAACTGGTCATTGGAATTACAGCTGGGATGGTTAGGGTGGCCGCAGGGCCCGGCCCAGTGTGGCCCTGACTGCTCCTGGTTTTCATGTGATGTAGAGGAGCAACTAAAAGAGAGGGGGAGAAAAACAAATCTCGATATCTGTGGGCGACCGAAGTGTTCCAGATGTGGGCTCTAGTACATTCAAATACAGTAAAGAGAAAAAGTAAAAGTTTGTCCCAAAGGTACAATAAATAGGTCTACCCTGTTCCTCCAATCCTTACACAGTTTACCAATCATCTTTTTTGTGCATGGCGTGTCTTTGCTACAGCAAATCAATATTTCTGGACAACTACAAACCAGACATCCAACTTCCTCTGACAGCTGTTGGGGGATTTATCACTACAGTGTAGTTCTCTGTTGCTGTGTAGTGTGGAAAGCCATGGAGTGTGGAAAAGGAGAGCAGCTCTATGGAACTTGTGTGACCTCCAATAAACACTGTTTTGGTGGGAAGGAAACCCTATTTTTTAACCTGTTTTACAACTGGGCGTTAACAGCCTGGAGGAAAACAGATGTCATGCTCATGAAGGCTCTGTTTTTCTACTGTCATTAACTAGTTGGCTGAACAAAATTACACATGATAGATATATTAGCACACATGTGGATGGCAAAAGATTACAGACTTATCACGGCTAGAAACTATACTGTATCCTGTAGTTATGCATACACAAACCGGCATCTACATCGACCCTGACTACCTGGTTGTTCCTGGGTAAAAATGACACCTGTAACCGCTTTAAATATATCATACAGTACAAAATGAATGAATGACGGCGTTGAAAAGGAAGCGAGCTATGATTGGTACAGTAAACCGTTACTGTAACTTACATTATGAGGCCAATTTAAGCCTTAAAGTGCTTAATTATTTGCTTTAAAATCACATCAACAATGTTACTGTTATTTTGTCATTATGCACCAAAGCAAATTAAAAAATGCGTTAACAGCAGGACTAACAACACGAAACCTCCATAAACTTTCCCGCTTCCAGTTCTTATCCACACAGGAAATGACACTTAACTAACAAAACAGCATTTGTGACAGCAGCACGTCTGTGCCATGTAAACATTATAGCGTTTCACGGGTAAACGGTAGCGGGGAACTTCAGCGTATCCACAACGCCGTTTGCGTGCACTCATGTGCCGTATTTAATGCCACTCGACACCGCTGCTCACCCAATTCACAATCACACATCTCCGACCCCGCAGTATTTATCATCACGTACACCTACCTGAACTATATGCAAAGGCCCAGCAGGGAAAATCCACGGGTTTGTATCCCAGACGCCCGCTTTTCCCTCACAATTCCCGATCTCAGTCTACAGCGGACGTTCCAGCGGGAATTTTCCCAACGAAGGCAAAGGAGAGTGTCAGGAAAAGATGGAAGGGGAGGGACAACACAACAGAGGCGGTGCTTTCACCGTCACCGAACTTCCAGGCTGAAGGAGACAGCCTTGATTTTATTTGTGTGTAAATACGATGTACATTTTATGTCATTAAAAAAACACTGACATAAATGTAACCATATTCGTGTAAATAACTACATATTTTATTCTATTAAGTTAATTTTTTACTTAATAACAAGCAGAATACCGCAAAACTGTCACGATTACCTACCAAGGCAATTTTTTCCCTTCCCAAAAACTAACGAAGAAAACGCGCAGACGCATTTAATGCGCTTGTATTGCAAACAAAACGATATGTTGGATCTGTTTGGCTTCAGCGCCACACACGTGAGCTGTGGGTTGGATGCGATTGGTTGTGGGAGGTGTAAATTACTAATAGGTGTATCTATTACCAAACTGCCCAACTACTACCAAACTACCCAGACAGCAGGTAAGGCCTCTTGCCAGAGCAACTACGTGTGTCTTTATCGTATCTTCTAAATGTAACTGGTTGTGAATGAGATTAATGGGACTTCCCTTCACAGTTGTATGAGCAGTTTTCGGATGGGCACCTGCTGTGTAGTTGTGTGTTACATATCGACCGATGTGGCTGTAGGAATTACTGAGACAGAGGCAGACAATGGAAACACGCCGAGGTAAAATACTGCGTGGCGGTGAATTGAATGTCCTCAAGGGGGAGCTATAGCCACAGCCCTTAAAATATCACAACCGCCTTCAATTAAATAAAAGAAACAAACGCCTTAAAACAGCCTCGTTTAAAAATCTGGCTTGTAAACAACCCAATAAAAGAGAGTGAGGGGAGATAAATAGAGAAATATTTAGTTGTTAGTTTCTTTGACATAAAAACATTTAATATTGCCTCAAAAACTTTGTTTTTGGTGGAGGGGGTGGGGTGGGGTGGGGTTGGTCCACTTATTATTTGGGGTAAACTAAATGAGATTAGTCTAAAAATATTGCTAGCTAAATTATTTTGTTGACCTTACTTGGACACTCGAGTGTTTGTTCTGGAAAGCACAACTAGTTGTAAAAGAATCTTTTTTAAAAATCTGTGACTTCTACTCCTCTATAATCATCATCTCTGCTTGAACCATGAAATCACAGGTTACTTTATGTAGTTTTCATTATGTTCGTTAAAGTCAAATGAAGCCAAACAGATCTTTCCCAGGAAGTCGGACCCGACAGCTTAAATTATAAATCATCCTTTTATAAACTTACCGTTGTGAACACTTGTCTGTTATGTACATGCTCAATAACTATTTTTTGTTGATTTGTAGTAAAAACTTTTACAATTGCAGCTTTAATTGTGTATTTATAGTTCAAGAGACTGCCTGTAAATCATTTATTGTTGTTGTATGTATTTGACAGATAAACTCAGTATATTCCTCTTCTGTATTCTGAGTTGTGTTAGAAACGAGAGTCACTAACACTTCTCACCTCTGTAGGTTATAGATTTACCAGAAGTTCTGAGATCGTATGTTTTCTTCCTTCAAATGGCTAATCGGATCACACCCATTCTTTACACACACCGACCGCCTCCCATTGCTGGAAATAAATGACCTTATTTTTCCTTATTTGCTGCTCAAGCTTAAAATATTACAAAACAGGGACGCGTAAGGAATGTCAGAAATATATTACGCCTGTACTGCACCCTACATCTGTATTCCAAAATACACACGTTTCACACACACACACACACACACGTGTATTTCTCTTCCAGAGAAAATTAATGTTACATTATATTTCAGAACAGGAGAATAATTGATACAGCCAGGAAACTTGAATCATGGCTTAACTAACCGAAGACGGAATAACCACAGAAGGAAAATAAACAACATAGCTGTAATTTCCATTGCTTTGGGAATACTTCTGATTGTGTACCTATTCAAGAAGCCACATAAAGAAACGCATCATTGCACGTCTCTCGGAGTAAGGACAGATGAATTCTGTCAGAGAAATACCTACACGAACGCAACTCATTCGTAACTCAAAACAAGAGCGAATGAAAAGGAACAAACTTCTGTGACCTTTCTGGATGCTGTTAGTTGCAAAAACATAAGGACAAAAATATTCAACGTGTTGCTGAATCAGATTTAATCTGTTGAGGTTAGGAAAGGATGTGGGGTGCAGAATAAGCATATTAACATTCACACAAAAAATCCACTAGCATATGTGTGAATTCTTCATTCAAAGCATATGAAAAACATATTTATCAATGTTATGAAGATACATTCAATAATTAAATTCCGTAGAAACATTAGATAATTTGATACATGCATGAAACAGGATCTGTTCTTCACCACCTGAAGGGGTACATGGTGATTTTAACCAACAGGAGGCAGTACAAACCACATTACGACATTTTCTTTACTGTAACAAATTAAATCTTAAAAAAAGTTACATCAAACATCTGTTTTTGAGCAAGTACACCATCTCCTTACCTTACCCCAATTTACTACAGTAAGTTTATAATAATGATTTATCGTTTGAGCTGTCGGTTTGATTTCATGGGAAATGTCAGTTTGGCTTCATTTGACTTCTTACACGTTATGAAACGCACGTAACGTAACATGCAATTTTATGTTTCAAACAGAGATGAGAGGCAAACATTAGATGGTAGATAGGCAAAAATTACAGACTGCAGCTTTAACAAACTGAATTTCTGTATTGTTTTCACTTAATATTTACCTTTCAAATTCAAACTAAATTTCCAAACCAAAGGAAGCACTTCTGCTACATTATTAGCATGAATAAATGGTACTGGTTTATAAATGACAGAAAATGCGAAATGTCCAACCTTTACAAATGGTCCCCCGAGGACTTACTCGGTGTTAAAATATCATGTCATACAATAGGTATAAAGTCGGGTATGTGACTGAATGTAATACGAATTTCAATTGAATTTATTTGTATTGAATTTTTCACAATTCATATTGTTCCAAGCTGCCTGAAGCTGCGTTTTTCAGTGATTCTTCAGGATATTATGTCTCTCTCTCTCCCTATCTCTCTTTCTGTTCCAAGAAAGTGGTTGGGAATGTTTTCCTACGAAATATTTACAAAATTAAAATTTTGACTTGTTTGTTATCTGCTATCTTTTCGCTTAGGTTTCCTTCCTTCCTGTTCAGTATTTGAACTGCTTCCCTAAACAGTTTAAAAACATGGGTGGGATAGAACGAGACATCTGATAGTTAGTTACATAATCTTTAAAGCTATAGGACACTTAACCCTGGTTATATCTGTAGAGGCTACCAAACAGAATTCCAAGTCTCACCCTGCTTTAGTTTGTGCCAGTGTACATTTGCGATATACATGCTGTAAAAAAGCTATTAATATTCATTTCTGTGGTGCAATAGTCTTGTGTTTTTATATTTTACAGTAGTCAAAGACAACCTAAGCAACCTTTCACCCTGAGCTATTAATAAACCAGCATAATTTATCACTCACTGGCAGACTCAGAAATGACCACTGGTCTCCTGGGACCAGCTTTAAACAGCACATCACTAGTCAATCAAATAACCATGGTAACAGCACAACCAGAACGTCCAATTCCCAGATGTAATTACAGGGCGAGAATATCTGATCCGGCCTTTGAATGAATTTTAATAATGCTGGGCTGAGGAGATCCATCTGTCTGTTAGTCAGTGGAAAATTCAAAGCCATCTGTCAGCTGACTGGTAAACTAACTGATGGCTAACCGTAGACCGTAATGTTGCTAACATCACGCAATTGTTGTAGCTGAGCAGACACCACAGTGACACGAAAACATGATGTCAAAAACTCCGGACTCACCAAAGCAGAAGAAGGAAGAGAAAAAAGAAACCAAAAAGCTAGAACGCGTCAAAATTAAAGCAGAAATGGACATTTATTTAGAAAGAAAAGTGTGTGTGTGTCTGTGTGTGTGTTCTGTATTCAGAGTGCTAATTAATTACCTGTTATTAGTGCATTTAAGCCATTTGAATTACAAGGACGGTTGGGGTGTCGCAGTAATGTAGCAAACACACCCATTTACGTTTAAATGGGGGACATTCCATAGAATTGTGTTTTTATACACAGCTAGTTATAAACAATATATCCTAACCATAACATAACAGAAACCATAACAGAAAACATTCTGCATTTTTGAATTGAAATCAAACGACTATATTTTATTGCATTTTTATAAATGAGGACATGCCCAAAAGGAGATTTTGCCCAGATTTGTCAGGTTTTGTTCATTTTTGGGTACAGTTTTAGACCCAATATATAGTTAACTAAACTCACACACATACTCATACAATTTTAAACATGGGCCTAAAAAATTAAACATTAAAAAAGTTAATGTGTATATATGCAAAAGATGAAATGTCTCCTCACATTTACAACAAGAGCAACCAGCTAGGAACACTGGTTGGTGTATTACATTTGCTTGTGTCTTGTCCTAACATATCAAAGCAATGTTTATTCTCCAGTTCAATAAGCATATTTGGGCTAAATCTGTGTTTATCTACAAGTGGGTAAAACTCTTTCATGCTGGTACCCTCAGTCTCTCTTTATAAACATCAATTTGGAGTTCCCCTGTGCTGTGAGATCGCTGTGGATGTACACAGCGGGAGTCTGCGCTGCTTCACGACGACAGAGAGAGGCAACAAAAGAGTGCAATCACTGCCTTTGTTGGCTGGTTGGCGTTTTACTATAAACCATCTGCACTAGCTGCCATCTGTTTCGCGTGGCTTTGAATCAGGGCAGAATAGAGGTAGAGCAAGTGACCTAACTTACCAAAAATGTGTGAGCGTGGATTAGCTTTGCTATACATGTTAATCTGTTCCCCGTGTTCTTTGAGGTATGCAGGCACTAGAGCCTAAAGAAGACGCTGTAAATATATTGACGTGGTTCTCTAATGCTGTCGTAAAACTGGTCATTGTTTTGTCGCACTGGTGAAGTCGCGGCCTTAGAACTCCAATAAAATTGATAACTTCTGAAAATGGCGGCGTAGTTAAACATTAACAGAAGCTCTTTTTTCCAACATACAAGTTCAGGCATAAATACAATTTGAAACCTCATTGAAAGGAGTTAATGTGCTGCTGGGGAACAAGTTACACATTGTCTATAGTAGAACACGCATGTAGATTAGAAACAGGGGAATTCGAAGCTCTTCGCAGGATTTGGTGACCGTTTCATGGTCATGATAAAATGATGCTAAATAAAAATTAAACCGAATGATCCATCGCTGAAGAAATGCAGGATAGATGCTTAAACGCCACGCAAAACGAATACATATTTAACGCCGTGAGAAGGGTTTCGACACAGGCAATAAAGCGATGACATTTTACATATGTGGAAGCAATAAACAGCAACACCCAGAATTATTCTCGCCGTGTGACAGCTGTGGTTTCCTCATTGTGGCGAGAAACTGTTTTGTTTCCCTCTGCACTAATACTGAAGCGAAGACCTGTATTAGACGACACGTTACTAAATTACATTTCTTTCCTGAAACTAATTCTAATTCAGGAGCTATAAAACAAACACACAATTATTGTATATAGGGTTTCGTATACCATCTGATCTATGCTGCGGTATTTCCAAGTCAAAATATGGGTATGAGTCATATTTAACCAGCAGCAGACAGTCTTATCAAAACCCTGAGCACACACCCTTTAAAAATCAGACATTTTATTTATGTGGGAGAAACAGACAAGCCTTTGTTAGACTTTGGCCTTCGTAAAAGCCGTTGAAATGGAAGCTGAGACGTACAGGAAACCAGGTGTTCTGACTGATCAACAGTCACGCACACGCTGTCCCTCTCCTTGTTTCATTTTTTAACCATCTAGCACTGAAACCTTATCGGTTTCCTGGACATCGTGGCTTTATCATGGGGTTTCATTTGTAACATATTTTCAGGCGTAACAAAGGTTGCCCTTGAAAAGCACATATTGTTAATACTGAGAAAACGCATCGTTTTGCATTACTAGTCTGGCCAGGTTTCTGATGCAAAATATAGCCTGAACATGCAAATAAACTTGCCTCACGCAGGAACATACCCAGCTCACAATTTTGGGTAGTTTCCCTAACATTTCCATTAAGTAACAAAAAGGTCTAGGAACGTTGGAAATGTCCAGCTTTGCAGTTTTTGCAACATTATTGCTTGGTTATACAAACGTTATTTATTTTTAATTCTGTAGTGTTACATCAACAAATTAAGAACAACGTTTGTCCATATATAATATATATTGTCAAAAACGTTCTACTAACGTTACAGCAAGAATGTTTTGATCATTTTGAAAGAATGTTTAGAGAACGTTAGCCAACATTCTGAGAATGTTTCCTGTTCACTGAGGGTCCTACCCCAGCGACAAGCTACATTCCTTGCACATTTTATGATGCAGCCAGGGAACTATGATACTAATTATATTTAGCCTGTCATATATAAGGAAGGGATATCAAATATCCAATAAAACAAAAATTAATAACTTCTTAGCATCATGGTGTTTTTAAAACGTCACACATCTAATGCTGTCTACCCCCACTGGAGTAGCGTGTGACTGCTGTCGAAACGTGCTTGAAGTACACACACACAGAAAGAGAGAGAGAGAGAGAGAGAGAGACTCTGAGTCACTGCTGTCTCGCGGGCTGCTGCCGAGTGCGAAAGTAACTCTCGTTAACTGCGTGTTTTATTGCGCGTAAACATTTACCGAACTGTGAAATAAACGTCGACCGTCTGCGACACTTTACCGTTTATCGAAAACCAAGTTTTGTGTCTCCGAGAGGAAGATATCAAGTGTTGCGGTTTGTCCCGGAAAGGTAAGAGATTATTCCCTGAAATGCCCTCCGGTCCTCCGCGAGGCAGGTGGATGAGTGAATGTAATATGTATGTGTACTTTCTTATACAGTGTGTATACGGTGCTTTTGTTAGCGACGCGAACATATTCAACCATTCATTTTAATAATAACAGTGGCGAAATTTAAAGAGACTGTACGCGTCATTTATGGAGAGTTGCGCTTGCTTTTCAAAGCTATGTGAATGCTGCTAGTTTAAAGTGATTTTCTGTCATTCTCTCATTTTCGTTTTGAGTTTTTGTGGTTTCTCTAAAAACAAAATGTGTTCGTTATAGCAGCAAGAAAACTTGTGTGCTTGTACGTAATCAACTGATGTATGCGTGTCAATAAAACCGCCTTATAGCACTCAATGGTAACACATTAACAAGCAATAGACTTTAATAGGGTCAGATTTACACCGCGTTCACCAGCCGTACCTCTCGCCTTTGTAGTTTTTTTTACATGATAAACACGCATCTGTCTGTTTTTCCTTCATGTCTGCTTTATTTTGACCTTCGGGCTCGGTTCTGTAATATATGGGAAGGAGTCTTTGGAGATCCTTGGGGAATTTGGAGCGCAGGTGGAAGAAGCGCATATTTACTCTGAGGCTATGAACAAATCAAACAGACACAGAGACTGTGTGCGTTTGTGAACCCCTCCGATCCTTTAACCCCCTCAGACGGTCCACCTCAATAGAAAGGAATGCTCCCATTATCTGCCTTTATAATGGCGTGAGACGCAGTCCCAGCTAACAGGGAACGTTCTCAAAACACTGGCGAACATTCTCAAAACGTTCTCTCAGAGATATGGAAAACGTTCTCGCGGTAACGTTAGTGGAATGGAAACGTTATGGAAATGTTCTTGCAAACCTAAAATTGCTCAAAGCATTGAGGCTCACAAAAACCAAGTTGAAATACAGGTCTGCTTATTTGCAGTTAGAGTGCGTTTTCGTTCGAGTGTTGCGTATCATGTCAACTGTATTGGTTTTCCTGTCTGCACCAAACGTGGTTATTCTGCACAGCTTAACTAAACCCGTCCTTTTTGCTTTAACACGCTATGCGTGTAGCAAGCTACGCCACACAACGGTGGAATGACCTTTGACCTTAGTCATCACCGCAGCTCGTCAGTTCAGCTGTGAATGCACACAACTGAAGGCCCTCTCTCTTTTTTTTTGTCTGGCATTGAAGTCACAAAGCACAAGCACAATGGCTTGACCTAGTTCATCTCAAAGTTCACATTCTTGCGCGGCGCAGGTTGCCGGCTCAGCTAGACAAAACGGCAGCCGTGGAAACGATAAAGCAGCTTTGAGACTCTTGCGGTTCGTCGCTGTCGCGCCGTATTGCACAATGAATAAGCTTGAATTTCTAAACGTATTGAATCTTAGTGAGATTTAATCGTGGGGGGGAAAAACAGGTACAGGAAACTCGAAAGTTCAAGATACAAGTTCTCACACACACGCACGCACACACACACACACACAGATACTCAAGTCAGAGTGTGTCAGAATGACTGAAAAGAGGAAGCACTGTATTTTGTGTGAACGAAAGTGAGGGGTAGGCGTTGGGCGTAGGGTGGGAAACACCATATTAGAGTAAAAGGGATTTTTTACGAATTCATGGAAAAACACCCTTTCAAATGGTTTTAAATCTACCGGTGGAAGCAGACTTTGGCAGCTTCTTTTCAAAACTGCTGCTCTGAGTGGAGAAAAGGGACATTCTTTCACTGCTGTGAGCTCCACATAGCAGGAACAATGGCAGAGACAGAGAGAGGGCCAGAAGGGGCGGAGGAATAGACGCACCCTTCTCAAACACAGCACAGAGAAAGCGGGCACACTCGGCGCTAGTCAATAGTGTGCTCTGTTATGCCTCCGTGTAGCTGTCATTCATGTACAGTGCACTCCCGAGGGGCTTGTACAAAGACACAGTTCCTCTCCGTTTTTGTTTGAGAGATTTAAGCGTATCATTGAAGTTCGTTTGCTCATTGGATAAATGATTTAGTGCTGTGTGTTTTTTAACAAACCCACAATGTGTGTTTAACAGGCATAACGCTGTGTTTGTTCATTTGCATTGTAAAAGCATGCACAGAAATGGTCTTGGCCTCATTGCGTGTTTTACTGTGGTCTGCTATGAGATTCAATAGGTTTGTCATACAGACGTATGCCCAGTAACCAGTGTGGGTGAAAATACTGTGGGCAAACATCAAACCTCAACAACTGGCTGTGATGTCTGGGTTGTGGGGTTAAAGTTTATATATGCGTATATGTGTGTGATATATATATCAGCTCAAGCTTGTGATGTGTGCCGGACATTTCGACATGTGTGTGAATATTTTTTACATTATATAGATAGATAGATAGATAGATAGATATACACACATGTAGAAATGTGTCACACATCACAAGATTAAGCTGATTGTCATTGTTTTTTATCTCTCTCTCTCTCTCTCTCTCTCTTTAGCTCTCTCTCTCTCTGATCCATCTCTAATCTCACAGTTCAGTTTATACTTCCTCATAACTGCAGCACACAGATGCAGTTTATTCCTCAGATCTGAAAGCAGGTGTTGTGTGTTGTGTGTTGTATTACGCCTGCCGCAACACGTCGACGCATGTTTGTGCTCGAGTGAGTAAATGCGGGCGAGCCACAGCCGTGTCTCATCTTTAGTTTGCTTTGGTTCATATTTTCTCTCCAAGAGAGGAGTGACGCGAAATGGTAGACCTGTAAGCGAGAACATGACGATTGATGCATTATTGGTCTTGTGGCTCTAACCAAAAAATAAATCATAAATCATATTTATACAAGCAATCAGAGGACAGCTTGCTTGATTCCTGACAGGAGTGTTTGTTCTGTGTTAAGCAGAGCTGGTGTGGCTTTCTGCTGTCTGCATATGCGATACTAATCGATCGTTGTCGGTGTGTAATGACATTTAAACCATATTTTTGACTTACATCGTTCATTTTTTTGTTTTCACACAAATTACATTTTCTAGGTTAACTGGCAGCCCACAGGAACACAAATCACAAAATTAATTTTACAGCTCTGTACTCTTAGTTTATTTCAACAACTGTCTCACTTGTTTCTGTTTTAATTTCGCCGAAGCAATTTAAGGAGAAGCATCCGAGACAACGTTGATATTTCAACGAAACACGTTTGAGATCTCCATCAATATCGTGAGCTCTGAACGAGCAACCGTGGAGCAATAACATTTTTCTCACCGAAGTTTGAATGAAGCTTTCATTCTCACTTCTGCAATTTGCATAAGTCACTTGACCACCAGCTTGACTTCAGTGTCCAGCGCTGACTCAGACCAGAGAACATTCTAAGTCTCCACCCACAAGCAGCGGTTTCTCACTACATTGAGGGTATGACTCTGTATTATGACTTATTTATTTTGGATGTGAGACACGCGTATTTGTCTACAGTTGAATTTGTCTACAGAATCTTGTGTTACCTCGTGAGCGATATTAAACAATGATTGCGACATACAGATGGCATCATATCTACACTAAGTGTGCGCGTTGATTCATGGCTGTGATGGGATGGGAGAGATGACAGTTGCAACTTAACATGCATCACAATGTATTTAATGCATGCGTTCTCATTGATAAGAGTCCAGGAATAGACGCGTTACAAGACGTGTGACTATAACTGTCTCTTCTTTATCTCAAAAACAGTGAGTTTGTGAGAAGGAAATGAGTGTGAGTTTGTGAGGAGGAAATGAGTGTTTCTTTATAGATAATATCCTAAACTAAAGATGGTAAGAGGTGGAAACAGGCAAAATATGGGTTTATGTGACATATACTGATATGTCTGTCTGTTTTTGGTCTTTTCAGTCACCATCGATGAGTTACAATGAAGCAGAATCAAAGCAGCGTCAGGATGTTGGTCATCATCAGCCTAGTTTTCATTCTGGGTCAAGGTAAGTAAGTTAAAACAACAGCAGAAGAAGCAAAACGATATAGTTTCTTTAATTGGTAATGGATTGATGTTCGTTTCTTGATTAACGAATCAGGAAAGTTTTAATTAAAAATGTTAGAAATCTGTAGTTCTGCCACCCTAACTGCTTGTCAGACTCAAAACTGCTTCGCGTTCTTTTGTGATTGTCCATGTAGCCACAACAGAGAATGACAAGGACTTTAAGATGTGCGGAATATGGCGCCATGGAAACGCAGCAAGAAAACTGACGTATACTTTGAACACCGGCTGTGACGGAATAAATATTTCGGGAAACGCGGACACACTCTCTATTGCGGGGAATATCACGGCAAAGTGCAAACAATCTGGAGCAGATCCTCTGGTTTCGAGCCCTTTGCAGAATCAAAGTCACTTCTGTGTGTTTTGGGAGCCACTGCTGGACCTGCTGATAGTGGAGGTGAATGGAAAGAACCATACTCTGTGCGGCCCCAGCGGCCTGCAGGAAAACTGCTGCACTGATCTCTCATCAGGACCTCAGACAGCTGGTGATCGCTACGGTATCGTGAACGGCAGCATCAAGGGTGACATCCTTAGCAACAACGTCATGGCAACATATGGTTTTCATGGGGACTCCATCAACTGCAGTGAGTAGTTCAAATATATCTCAAATGACGAATACATACTAAGACTAAGACACATTAACCTCTTGGAGATCCCAACTAACAGGAAACGTTCTTTAAACATTGGCTAATATTTTCTAAATGTTCCCTCAGAGTCCTCTCAAAGTTATGAAAGCATGTTCTTGCAGTATCGCAAGTAGAATATTTTTAATTTTAATGTATATGTACTGTATCCCAAAAACAGTATTAGGTTGTTAGTGAAACGTTTTTAAAACACAGTACAGAACTTTTTAAAAATGTTGACAATGTTCTCATAACCAAGCAATAATGTTAATACCCGTCCCTAGAACTTTCAAAATACATTTTTTTAGCGTTTTGGTTACTAATAGAAATGTTATCAAAGCGTTCTTATAATCTAAAATGGTTAGCTGGGATGTTGCCACTTTTTAATGGGTTTAGGCAGTTTTTGAGTCGTGTAATGCCAGACGGACTCGATGATGGTAAGATCAGATGGATGTGAAGGTCATACTGACTGTTGTGGGACAAACAATGTTTAGATATCTGTGTCTATATTTCCTACTGACAGACTGAAGCAAAGAATATGAATGAAAATCTGAAAGCATTCAAACCTAAACGTGCCCAAGACGTTTGAGCATGTAATGAATTATGCTTTAAATACATCAGATCGATTGTTCTCTCACCAGCGCAGTTGTGAAATCGAATCACTGTTATTATTAAATCAATTGTTTCACTTTCAGAGAAGAAGTTCTGTGATGAGGCAATCCTGAGGCCCGGTGGACCAAACATGTGAGTCACCTTAAATTTGAGCTTGTGTGGCCTATCATGCAACAATCAGCAAGAGGTTATTTAATGCCTGCGCTCATCCGACTGTAATCATAACATGCTAAAGAAGTGGAAAACAGAGCTTGAGCCACAAACAGGAAACCGAACCCTTCACGCCTGCCGTGGCATGCATACTTGCTATGTCATTAAACTGCATGTTCAGTTAATGTAAATGCATTTCGTTTATTGCATTTGCATGCAATTTATCGTGTGCACATTATATATTGTTGGCCAAACGTTTCAGAATCATAACATGCATGCACACCCTTTTTGGACCTCTGACTGGAATAGGTCATATTGTGGCGTAGATGGAATTTGCGTAGTTAGTTGTGTAGTTATTTTCTTAAACTGTAATACACTAACAGTGACAAATTTAGACAAACCTACTTATTCTTTGCTATTTTAGATTTAAGGTAGCCGCCCTGTCCCTGGATTGTAGCTTTTTACAGTCTAAAACACCAGCTCGATGAGGTAGTGATATAAGTTACAAACATAAATTCTTTGTTTAGCTAATTCTGTCTTGTTGTAAGAATATATAAGCAGCCACTCGACTCACTATAGTGAGATAATTCCTCCCGCATACATCCACCTCCCAATCTCTTCTTAAAGGTAGGGTAGGCAATTTCGGAGGGGCTAGCAATAGCATGCTAGCTTTGAAAGCAAAGATCTCGCCCCCCCTTCAGAGCGCTCTCCAAAGCCACGCCTCCTCCAACACATGAACTCCTACACGGCAATAATTGGACAAACATTTTATTGTTGTGCACTACCACAGAAGACAGATAAATACGTATATATATATATATATATATATATATATAGACCACTTTGTTACAAAGAACGTTCTACTAACATTACTGCGGGAACGTTTTTGATAAGTTGAGAGAACTTTTCGTCAAAGTAAGCCAACGTTCTGAGAGTGTTCCCTGTTAGCGGAGAAATCGTCTACCCTGCCTTTAACATTCAGCGTATAATTATTATGTATTTGATTGTGTTAAACAGGTGGTCGAGGGAGGATGTCATGTGAATTGTATGTGTGTGTTTGCAGGATAGAGGAAGCCGTGATGAAGTCCAGCACGATGGGTCGTGTGGATCTACCGTGCGTTCAGGCCGCTGTCATTGAGATGGAAGAGAACTTCGAAGGACACAATTTCACTCTGCCTGTAATCGCGTTCCCCTTTTTAAAGTGCAGATTGTTTAAAAACGGACACGTCATCAATCATAACGTGTCTTGGCGTGTTTCTCCTCAGCAAATGAATGAATGTGTGTATGTGCTACATTCCAGGCCCCTCGAAATGTACCATCAAGCATGATTCCCTCAGTTTATCTTCCCCCCTGCCTGAAATCAACAGCAACTAGAAAAGCCAAAGTGGTCTGTACATACTTCAGGGAGAAGAGACTAAGGAGCTTCAAGGTATAATGTGCAGTAATTCATATGAAGTAAATCATTGTGCCTGTGTGAGTTTACCTAACAATATATTGAGGACAAACTTGACAACCAGCAAAACCTTCTTTGGGGACGTATGTATTTGTGTAAACACTATAAAAAAATAGTACAACGTTTTTTAAATGATAAAAATACAGAAAGTTTTTCTGTTAGGGTTAAAGTGTGGGTCAGGTTTAGGTTATAGTGTATTTAACTAGTTGTGTATAAAGACAATAGAAGTCTGTGGAATACATTTAGATAGATTAGTAAACGTGTGTGTGTGTGTGTGTGTTTATACACATAAATATATATCCACATTTACTTATCTATTGCATGTGGGTCTGTGTACAAAATCTGGCAACTTTGCAGGCGACATCGTCAGAGTCAACTCTTTTGGATGATATAGTTGGGATCTCGGTGGAAAATGAGGTCATCACCAACCTCCCAGAACCTGTAAGAATTAGGTTCCATCACTCGGCCTTTCCAGTAAGTCTGTTCGAGCGTGTTTATTTGTGTGCATGTTCATTTGTGACCTGACAGCTCAAATTATAAATCATTATTATAAACTACTGCGTGTGAAAACACAGATGAACAGACATTTATTGTCTGAGCGCAGCGTGTTGCACGCAGTGGTTGGGACCGTCTCTTATGACTCGGTCGCATTACACTTTTAGCATGTGGAAATTCTACAAATACCCCTACACATTCAGACAGCAACCAGATATGTCACACACCAACGCGCTGGGTTTTTTGTTTACGCGTCATGTGCTTGCACTGTTATTGTTGTTTTAAAGCTGTATTGTACAAAATGCGATAT
>JAZGTI010001951.1:20488-39627 GCA_036877585.1 Botia kubotai | reverse complement strand
GCTGGGGAGCACCTGCATTGATCTCTGCTGGTACAGTTTATAGATCCAGTACATGACATTTAGCATTAGACCTCAGGGAAGTCATTCAATTAATTTCAATAAAGTCCAGTTCGATCGGTAGATGGTCTCACAGGAACAAAAGCGGAGCTGACAAAGGGGCACGTATAAATGTGCCACATAGCCTTGTGTACTGATATCTTTCTTGACAAAAACACACAGTTGAGCTTTACATGCAATAATATTTTACATACAGTATTGACTGAGAAGCGCTGTCGTCTGCACGGAGAAAGCCATGATAATTATTGTGATTTCGATTTGGAGTGAAAGACTCCAGCCTCTCCATTGTCATCCCTGAGGAAAACTGTTATTGGAATTCTTATGGAACACACGGAGGGAAGAGGGTGGGGGCATGCTGGGCCATTACTGTGTGAGGGCCATCAAAATCTATTCTCAAAAACCTGAACTGTCTACCTTGGCAAAATATTTAGGCGTCATAGCCACATCCTGAACGGAAGGCTATTCCACGCAGTAGAAAGCACTATATCATCCAGTATTAGTGATTAATGTATTTTTGTACTTGGAGTATTGACTTGCAATACATTAAGGTTCTGTGTTTTATTAGTATGTGGATTCCCTGGGGATTGAACCCGTGATCTTGGTGTTGCTAGCGCTGTGTGTAGTACCGTAGTACAGGGCGACAGGAGTGTGAGTGTTAGATGTGTCTCTCATGCACTTCACGAGTGGCTGCCCATGAAGAACATTCAAAGTCAGTCACTTGCCATGTGACTCCAGTTTGGTAAGGGTGCTGCTGGAGGAGGTAGCTGCTCACGTACATGATAGACAGTGAGGCAGCTCAATAGGCTATAGAACAGAGCCAAGGTTCATGGCTAAGGTCCTCTTCAGTCTTACTCTAAGAAAATCATTCTTTCTTTCAGTTCTTTTAATTTTGAGTTCAGTGTGCTTCATTGGCATGACACAAACTGTACATTTGTGTTGGCAAAGCAACGGCAGCTAGGCTGCTTACAAAACGTGTGCAACGTAATAACAGTTGTGTACAAAAAATGTGTACAAAAATTAAAAAATAAATTCGCTGTCTCTGTCCCTTGTTTTTGTCTTTCTCTCTCGTTTTCTCTATCTCTCTCTCTCTCTCCTCCCTCTGTCTGTTTGACTCTCTCTTTTTCTGTCCCTCTGTGTGTCTCTTTCTCTGTCTCTGACCCTCTCCGTGTCTCTCTCTGTTTCTGTGTCTCTCTGTTTCTGTGTGTGTCTCTCTGTCTCTCTCTGTCTCTCTCATGTGTCATCTTTAATCCTTCTAATACAGGGCTGCTGATGATGAGGCTGGTGTACTGTATGGAAATGAGGGGGTCAGAGGCAGGCTGGTAACTGGACCCGCTGTAATAAGGATGAAGAATGACAATTTGAATTTAGAGATTAATGGATTATCTGGAAAGGGCTTTGTCACAGTGCCACAGTCACTGACCTTTTCAGATTGACGGATGGCTCCATTTTACCTGAACCGGTTCCTCTTGTCCAGGGGGCGATGCGACCACTCTCTCTCGCTTCCCTTCATGATCTGAGAGTGCGAATGACTTATTGATATGTATTGAGATGTTGGACTGAAATGTGCAGAGATTATCAAACAGATTTTGGTGGTACTATATGAGGAAGAGTGGAGTACGGAAAGCACTTATTTTAATGCACAGACTGCTCTTGCATTAAGTGTGAGGAGCATAACTCTTTCTCCTCTCAGGTCATTATGTTTCATAAAGTGTGGCATGAATATTGAGGGTGTACGGGTGCGAAATACAGGGGACGAGCCAGTGTATATTGGTAGCTTTCATTGGCCAAGGGCCCAAGAGACAGGTTGATTGGCATGTCAAGCAACCATCACAGTTAGTTTGGTTTAGAGTCATGTTTATAGTCAGAGAGTTAAAGACTGCGACCCGCACGTCTCCTGGAAATTCTGTAGAATTCAGCCAATCAGACGGCGACTTCAAAACTCCTGAAGTGTTTCCAGTTTTGTGTGCCACATGCATCATAACTTAAACTTTAGCCTTAACACGGAAGGGGGGCGATTTCTTCACCACACAGCGCTGACAGAACTTCAGTAGTTTGCATTGAGAAAATCATATCCCATGAATGTAAGATCACAGTCACACAGAATTACAATAAAATACAAAGCAAATACACCTGGGATGAAGCCGAACAAAAGCCTATTTATATACCGCTGGATAACATGAAGTGGTTCTGCATTATAGATCTTTGAATAAGACCCTCTAACCGTGTAATAGTGTAATATCTCACAAAAACAAGCATCTGAGACTTACACGTACACAAGAGAACGGAATATGTGCTGCGCGAGGGAGAATTTGCATGAATATGTGTAATGAAGGTCTTGATACTGTACGTACCAGAGCAGATATTGTTCTTAATGAGGTGCTCAAATATGCCGATATTCAGGCGACATATTTATTTACATATTTCTGCGAGAGTGGATTTACATTTTAATTAGCGCCAGTGACCTTGCGTTTGTCACGCGCCGTCAGGAATATGTCCTCTAAAGTATTAGCTAGAGAATGATTTCAATGTTGAGGAGATGCATTGTCTAAAAGTTACAATAGTCCCTCTGTAGCGCTTTACAAGGTTTTCAGACACTTCAGCGTCAAATAGCATAGAGTTAATTGAAAGGCTTGGCACATCTGCCGGAGATTTACTGTCGCTACGCGTTCGCGCTCGAGAATGCGCGCGCTTGAGAATTCCAATGCGCGACACGGCTCTTTTAATTTAGTTGTGTGTGAACTAGACAGGAAACGATTTGTCCCAAAACACTTTCTGCCGATGGTTTTTACCTCAGGTATTTTCTGTACAGACGCACGTTTTAGCCAATCATTTTTAATGCTGCGTAGACAACAGGGAGAGACGGATTAAATTTAGAAAAGAAAATAAAGACGATGAAAACAAATTGCTTTAAGGCAAGCAGGGTGCTGTGGAGCATCAGTTAGGATGCAAACACGTACGAAGTACAGCAAGGCTGACAATCATGTGATTAAAATGGTCTTCAGTCTTCACATTGTTGTATTTAAAGAATCTGCTGTTATGTCTTTTAGCATTTATGCTAAACCTTCATTTCCACTCACACTGACATGCACCTGCACATTTCTCCAGTCTTTGTGCTCCGCTCATAACATAACCCATCAAACGCTCATCGTTTGTTCCCCGTGTGAAGCTGTAATTGTTCTTTAACAGGGCGAGTCAATGGGCATTTATAGCAGGAGTTACTGTAGACAGGTCTCGTGTTTTAATGGCCGTGGACTGTGAAGCAGAAGATAAGATGTATCGCGCTGAAGCTGTAAACGCCACTCACTGCTAATTACAGATGTTCAGTGTGATTGTATTCCTTTATTTAAAGCTGCAATTCGTAACGTTTGCCTCTCTGTCGCCACCGCTGTTCGAAACATTGAACTGCAGGTTGCTTTACATACTTTTTTCATGGATGTAGAAAACAAATGATGCCAAACTGACATTTGCCTGGAACTCGGACTGACAGCTCAAATGACAAATCATTAATACAAACTTCTCGTTGCGAATCTTGGTAGGGTAGGAAGACATTTGAACACTGATTGATCATGTACTTGCTCAATAACTGTTTTGGTTTATTTTTAACCAGAAAGTCACGGATGACAGCTTTATTTAAATGTCTGGATTGTAATGAACTTCCTGCCATAGCGCTGTAACATTTATTTAAAACCAATCCTGAAGGTTTCTCTTCCAATTTAGTATATTTTGCTAGTGCTTATTCTAATCTGTGGTGCCACTCAATGTAAACAGAGAGAACATTATTCAGATATGACTCAGAGGACACAGGCTATAGAGCATCTCATGCGACACACAAACACATTAGCCGCGTTCCCACCTGAAATGTCTCATAAAGGTCACGTTTAACATTTGAGTAAGCCATCACGACCAGCACAGCTGTAATAAGGGCAAGTCTTAACTCTTTCGGGTGGAAGGGAATCACACCTAAGAAACTCATTTCAAGTCGCCCACTCAGCACTAATAAGACAAAAGAAATTTCCCCGGAAACTTTAAAGGTGAAGCGTTTTAGGTTTGCGACGTTAAAATGCTGTCTTCTTTTCCAGATGAATGTGCCGAGAAATACTAGTAAGCGTTTTGAAGCGTGTTCAAATTATCACTGTGTGTGATTGAGCCGTTGTGTGCGTCGACTTTTGGCTCAACATGTGCTGTGAATTGGCTCAGATTTTGGGATCTTTTTAGGTCAGTAATCAAGTGTAAGCAGATTTGTGACATTGAACATGTTTGTATCAAAGGTCAGATCTGCGTGTTTCCTTTGAAGAACCTAAGATGCTGTTTGGAACATTTTTAGAACCTGCTGGAGTAACACAGATCATAAGATTGGACTCAGCTAACAGTTTTAGGTTGTAAGAATGTTTTCCTAACATTTCCATTAAGTAACAAAAACCAGTGTAAAGTAAAGTGTCCAGTTAGACGTTGTTTAGACGTTGTATTAATGTTATTGTTTGGTTGTATTTGGTTATAAGTTCTCTAATGTTTTTAAAACATTCCACTAGCAGCTTAAAAATAACGTTTTGGTTATATGAGATATAGCATTATAAGAAGTTACTAGTTACTACTAGTGTTGCTTCAAGAACCTTTTGATAACTGTGGGAGAACTTTAAAAGAACCTTATCCAACATTTTGAGAACATTTCTGTTAGCTGGGAGCTCACACAGGAGACAAACTACATACATATTAAGAAATTAATTGAAGTTAATTTTCTGATTTGAGGTATTTTAGGGGGAGGGACATTCTCATTCTCTTGAGTGCAGGATGAGGCGTATAGCCTCATATTACCTTTCGCAAGACGTCCTTTTTTTGTAATCTTGCCCACAACTCTTAGAAAACAATCTGTGTAACCACAATGCTTTAAGAGGCTTCTTGGATCATTGCGTTGGAGCGTGGCTTTCAGGGGGTGTCGGCTGTGAAATTAGAGCAGGATTCTGGAGGTGTAAGAATCTATGGGAAGAAATAAAAATGATCTCGAACTCCAGAAAACAGCTACTGTAAAAGGCTCTTCGGTTGTACTCTGGGGCAGATCCATGCCAACACTGTTCAACTGTCTCTGAAGAAATATGAGATTATCCATTAGCATTGGAATTGATCTGAGATCTCTTAGATGTTGGGTCGGCTAATGTCACCCACAAAACGATGGGAAAGCCCAGTACTGGGATCCTGTGAGTTTGTCCTTTCCACCCTCTATCTGCACGATTGAATTTCAGCATTCAAAATATTTGAATCCGAGCAAAGTCTACTGCAGTAAATCCATATTTGGAGTCCTTCCCGTACGTTCTCTGCTGTGATGTCAGCATCTGTTTAATGATGCATGTCACTGGTTTGTCAATTAATATAATGAGAGCGGAATGGCTTTTCTTCGTCATCTATCATGACTGTAGAGAAACCCCGCTAATCACATCCAGAACCATTAAAGAGCTAAAACTTTGGTTAGCCGCGCAGCGCAATTTACCATCTGTCTTGGAAGGTCATAACGAGAGGTATTACAAAAGTTTGTCATTATAGGGTTTAACATAGCTTGCATCATGCTGCGATAAATCTCGCCATCAATAAACGCCCATTTGCAAATGACAGGAAAATGTTCGGCATGGCGGTAATCGGCCGTTCGTATGGACGCGCCGCACTTTTAAGTAAATACAACACGTGAGACTGACAAAATAGCATTTCTCCCGGCGAGCGTTTACGAACATCTCTAAATCAATTGTGTATTGATTGTTCCGCGCCGTGACGATTCTGCATCTTGACATTTGCGCGGTTCACTTTCCAGCGGTCTGATACACTGTCGAATAACACAATTAAACAAATTACAGGTTGCAAGCAGTAAAACTGATTAGTTTTGAGTGTGACCTGAAGCGAACCTGATTAAAACATCCGGAGCCACAGGCGTAGAGTGGAATTCGGTCACTCCCACCCCTGCGATCCTGCTCATCACGGGCAAACCAGATTAAAGTTGACTGATATTCACTTATATGTTTGTGTTTTCACACAGTTTTTTCCCATTACAACACGATTTGGAGATAAAGGGGGAGGAGCATTGGGGAGGCTTACCGCAATTTAACAGTAGCATTTAATAAAGCAATGTCGGAACTTGACTAGCTTGAGGAAAACTGTAGTGCTCGCAAGTTCTCAGCTGTGAACCTTAAACGAACGTAAATAAAACAAACGTGGACAGCATAACGCCGATAATTTGAAGACTTTGAAAATAATTTATTGGATGTATATTAAAATTTCCTGTAAATATTCTGTCAACTTTTGGTTGCTGTTATGGTAATTCAGAAATATTTCTGAGGTGATGAAGAGATCTGAGAAGCAGAATCTCTATTTAATCTTGTTTCTGTCTCAGAGAAACAGTTGAGATAATGAAGAGACCTCATCTGTGTGTGTGTGTGACTCTGGTGCAAAGAAAGCTGTTGCTGTTTCACCACAAATGTGCAGAATTTGTTTGTTTTGTGTGATCTCTCTCTCTCCCCCTTTCTCTCCCCCTATCCCTCTCTCTCTCTCTGTCTCTCTGTCTTGCTTTCTCTGCTTTGATTTCCCACGAGCCTGAGAATCAGACTCGAAGTGACAGTCTGTCTCAACTGCCTCGGCAGGAATTACCTGGGGATGCGGATGCATGCACCGTTTTAAAATATTTGTTTTATGCAGAGCTCTCGGTCTGCTTAAATTGTCACGGTGTTTACGAAACCCTATTTCTCATTACATGTTCATTGCGGTAAACACGGCTACTGTCAGAAGGATCTTACTGGGAAACGGAATAAGTTATTATGGAGGCAGAAAGGTGAAAATTGGCCCGTGCAGTGGCTCAGTCACGGGGAATGAAAATGTTTGACTTGGTGTTGAGTATTACATTACATTGAACACACTCAGATATAAGGGTGAAATTTGCCATTTCCAAATATTAAAATACTCTCTTATCGCAGATTAATATGCAGAGACAGCTATGTGTAATCTGTTTGTGACAACCATCAAAACATTGCTGTTTGTTTTGAGACCCAGCAATGCTGGCTTAACCAGGGGGGTGTGTTTGGGGCAGGGCTATCTTTTTATTTGACCAATGGCAGAAGTCGATGGTGTTCTGAAAACCTGCTTGAAACAAGAATTATTTTGGTGATGTTTTTGGCTTGGCTGATGGCACAGCTACAGTGATATGAGTTAAAATGCAGCGTTGATTTCAGATTCTGGAAGGTGAATGACAAATCGAAGTGCTAATGAGAGTTTTAAACCGGTTCACACTGACAGGGTGCTGGAGCTTCCTGGATAGTCCCTGTTAGTACCTGGATAATGTCACGAACGTGTAAAGTAATGGTTTTTAAACAATAACAAACTCGACCGCCTCCCTTAAAATCAACCGTTCAATAACATTTTTAATATATAACAGGATGAGGATTCCAGATACTGATTACACACACACACACTCACACACTCACTCACACACACACACACACACGTGTGGAATGGCTCCTCTGAGGGATCTGAGTGGCAGTAAGAGGATGGAGAGAGAGTGGAGATCCAGCTGTTTCTAAAGCATGTAAAGGCGCATTAAAGTGCTGACGGAGTGTGTGAAAGGCTCAGCCACTGAATTATTCATGAACGCCGCTCGAAGGACGAGATTCTCGCTCGTGAAGCGCCGTCACGGCCCTTCTCTGACAATTTGTCCTCTGCACTCCCACTTACAGGTGCAGAACAGCAGCGGCTCGGTCTGTATTACAGCTTAGACGTGCGGAGCGGTAATATCCTGTAGCAGCTCTGCGGTTCTGTACGTCACTCAGAAACTGCAGCCGTTCACCATAGAGAATTTCCACAAGTGACGAGGCTGATTGACTTATAAAGACAAGTTGTAGCGATGTTCCTGGTGCAATACAGCGAAATCTAATCTAAAAATAAGATTAACTTGTCACTCAGATTGTAAATCTGAACACAAAAAGGACATAGGGTGATTAATAGACTATAGGGTGATTATACAGAACAAGAATGTACCTTAAAAATATGATTTAATTTGTGTAGTTTAAAGTTAGAGTTGTGTATTGTAGCATAATACTTTAGCAGTATTGTGTGAAAACTTGAACGATTGATATCTGAACGAGAATAACAGGAAGCAGTGTGGCATCACTTCCTGTTGGGCACTGTTTACACTGAGCAAACCGAAATTTGTTTGGTTTAGAAAAATATTTCTACATTATGCAGATAAAATACTAAATGTGGGTGGAAAAGTACAAAAATAAGTCAAGCTTTTAAAGCCTCCTAGCCATATACCTTGCCTTGTAAATTCCACATTAGGTCTTTGACTGTTGACGTGCTTTTTTGGTTTGTGAAAACACGTCTGTTTTCAGTAATTACAGGATGAGTCAAAATTATTTTTAGTGTTAATCAACAGCAGACCACAGATGCTGCAAACAGAAATCATATTACATTAGATGAATACTGCAGGTAGAGTAGTTTACAGTGTTTACAAATTTAAAGTATCAAGTAAACTTTTTGTTGTGTGTGTGTAAGTGTGTGTAAGTGTGTGTATGTGTGTGTATGTGTGTGTATGTGTGTGTATGTGTGTGTATGTGTGAGTGTGTGTGTGTGTGTGTATATGTGTGTGTGAGTATGTGAGTGTGTGAGTATGTGAGTGTGTGAGTATGTGAGTGTGTGTGTGTGTGTGTGTGTGTGTGAGTGTGTGTGTGTGAGTGTAAGTGAGTGTGTGTGTGTGTGTATGTGTGTGTGTATGTGTGAGTGTGTGTGTGTGTGTGTTTAGGGGATGATTTGAGAGTAAGGCCCCTTTCTTTCATGCCACTCCTTGCAGGTAAAACATCTGTAAAAAAGGTCTCTAGCGTTTTCTCCACTTGTTTTCAGTGTCCTGACAATTGTCGCACCCTGTCCAGTAATTGATGTTTATTATGTCCTAGGGAAGCCCGTCAGCACTCTGATATATTGCAGTCTTGTCAGGTCTGGCCCCGCCCACAGGTCATTCTAAAAAGCCAGCTGGACAGAGCGGAATGTTTTTATGAACTTCGATATGGCCTGTAAGACCAAAACCAATTTCATGCTTCAGGGAAAGCAGTAGAGATGCGCCATTTGTTCTGTGCTTACCTCAGTTTTTACTAGGAACAAAAGAGACGCAGGTATTGAAATTAATAATCCGGTTATGCAAATGAAGGGGAGGGGCGTTGAGTTATAAAGTGAAGGAATGAGTGAAGTGAGAGAACCGATTTAAATGTCCATGCCCAATCTACAGGAAATAGACAGTGACCGTGATGTGCATGATTTATAATGATAAGGTATCTACCAAGCTAAAATTTCACATCACTGCAAGAGCGTTTTTGATAACGTTGAGAGAACGTTTGGAGAATGCTCGCCAATGTTCTGGGAACGTTCCCTGTTAGCCCTGTTAAGTGGCCCGCGCTGAGCATCCTGTAAAAATCCTGACATTTACCGCTAAATTGATTAATGACATTTAACTGAAATTGAAATATGGTGTGTGAGGGATGAGGGTTAGTCAAATCAAAGGAAAATGTCACCGATCCACTCTCGCGAAACACAGAGGTGACTGAAGATTGTGATGATTATCTGTCGGTTCAGAAAAAAAGAGGGAAAGGAAATTGCGGCCCGTGATTGGTTGCGTTTCTGCGGCTCGTGATTGGATGCAGGGGTGCTCAAATGAGAATGACCTCACGCATCTGATACAACCTAATGAGTGCAGTCAGTGCCATTGTGATATCCAGCTGAGTATTAATAGCTCAATTAAAGGAAGAGTATTGGATTTCTTTTTCAATTGCTGTGTTGAAAGCAGCATTGATAAGTGCCGAGGCAGCAGGGATTGATTTTGCTTCGTAAGTCCAGAGATCACAATGGTATTAAACCTTCTGTGAGATGTAAGGATCGTCTGGAGCTGCCATTCCTCTCTCTCTCTCTCTCTCTCTCTCTAATACACTTTCTATCTCTCTCATGAGAGGGAAGAGAGAGGCATTAGAGGTAAAATGAGTGGAAGCTGCTGCTGCAGTGCTGGAAACACAACATGAACAGACAATACGGAGGAAGGAATTAAAAAATGCAGAAAACGCCATTAGAAGTTTTGGATGTTGCTCAGTGCTCTTATCTTGCTGGTTAAAAACAGTTCACACACCTAAACACCTGCTGTGTTTTAGTGCTCAGTAGGCTTAAGTAACTAGGCGGGTTATGTTATTTGTTAAGGGGTGTGGTTAACATGCCCTGCCCACTTTCTGTGTCACGGGTTCATGTTCATATTGAACTGATTACATAGGAAATGCCTCCGTGAGGAGTCGCATATGAGTAAAATCCAATATTGGCTGACCATGAAGTCAGTTTTATGAGACTAGCTGTTTGTTTTTGTCAATATTCTGTCAATATTGTGGCTCTTAAGCTTTTAAACACAGTCTACTAAAAGCGGAACAGTCCGACAGTTCGTCAACCAATCATACATCAGTCAGGTCAGTGTGCAGTGGGTAGAAATGAGGGTGAAGGTTATTGAAATGTTCAAATGAAACGTTATTTGTGCATCAGCAAAATGTTCCGGATAAACATTCCAAACAAACACTGTTTTTAACAGGTGCTCAGGGACACACACTCACACACTCATGCTAAACATCATAAGACAGAAAGCAGAGGATTTTCTTCACCCTGCAAATGTGCTGCCAGCATGCCAGATGGCCCCTGTATGTGCGGGAAACAGGTTCCTCCCTCTCTTTCTGTAACTGCAATATAAAAATAACCAACGGCCATCAATCAAGCGCCGATACTACACAAACACATCTCATTGAAGTACGCCCGCTAGAACCATCCACTTTTTCCCTAATCGTATCATTTACGTTTCCCCGCCAGCGGACCAACAAAGGCTGCTGGTCATTTTTTGAAGTCGGTGAAAAAGCGCTGTCACATCACATCAGAGGGTCGTTCTTTAACCGTTGCGGGAACGTTTGATCGCGCTCAGGCAGCGGAATTCAGATGCTGCTCTTGTATCGTAAACAAACAATCGTCGTAGCGGCGATTTCTTTGATGCGTCTTGTTTTGAAAGCAGAAGCGTTGAGCTGGCGCAGGACTGGTGCGAATAGACTAGCGTGTATGTCTAGCGTGGGCTGACTGTGCGCGATAAACCCCGACTTTAAAAGGCCCTGATGTCAGCTCGCTTTCCTTTTATCCAATTAGCCCCGGAAGATGGAGCCTTTCTCGTCCGTGTGGCATCTCTGAAGAACTGTTGAAGATATAAGTGCTCAGAGACGGTACACGTGCACTGCTGTATGAAAATGTATAGCCTCCAGTGACCCCCCCCCTCCCCCTCAAAATAACGGTGATATCATGTGTTTGACAGATTGTGCAAGTCCGCATGAGGGCATAATAACCGCCTGTTAGTTTGTGCTGGAGAATGAGGCTTCCTCAGACAGCAATATAACAACAGCTTTCTCATACATAACATGTTTTTCTTATTAACTAGATGAAGTCTTATGCAAACCCTCTGTGAAGCTGATCTCTCTGTTTGCAGTTTTAATGTGACCAGTATATATGTATATGCATGTGTGTGTGTCTGTGTGTGTCTGTGTGTGTGTCTGTGTGTGTGTCTGTGTGTGTGTCTGTGTGTGTGTGTGTGTGTGTTTGTGTGTATTTCCCATGCAATTATTCATATACTGTTTATGTTTTTGCACACTAAGATACAGAACAAGTAATGAGAGTTGCCTTGGAGAAATCATACCATGTTAATGCCAATTAAAATAGCAATTTTATCATCTCTTCTCCTCAAATTCATGTTCATACTTTGGTTGCGTCATTTGTATGTGTGCGGTTTTTGGTAATGTATATATGTGTTTGTAAGACATCGAGACCGACTAGATGACCACAGCAGAAATGACATCATCTCCTCCTGGGTCACCATCTAACATTCCAATCTGTCCTGCTTTTTCATTACGTCTGTTTCCTGATTGTGTGCTGAACCAACAGACCGTCAGAGCAATCAAACTGTTCTGACAGATGATGGACATCTTGCAAATGAGATCTGCTGAGGGCACATGAAACAGCACAGATAGATTTAAACGGCAGGTCCTTGTGATTGACAGCATACACTATGTTTTATCATTGAACTAGATTTATCACACAATGGCTTCCAAGTTTCTTTTGAGGTATTTTCTTATAGTAACATTAATGTTGTTTAGGGTCAACGTGAAATCAGCATGTACCATTCTTATTTTTTATGGAATATCGCATTTATTATAAATGATTTATCCATGCATGTGATTTTATTTTTTATTTACATGCCCTCGTAATCTAATTAAAATTTGAAAATGTGCTTTCCCTCTGAAAGATGGCAGATCGTTCCTGATGATGTCAGTCCGGCTTGGGCGGGGCCAGAGCCTATAACCACTCCCCTCCGATGGTAGTCTGCTGCGAGCTTTGAAACACCAATCGGTTCCCAGTGGGAAAAAGTCACGCTCTGCATTTGTCTGTCTCGCTTTGAATTACGAAAGTATTTGGTTGCACCTTCTTGTTGGCGCAGGTTTTAAGGTGACTTTTAGTGCCTAATTCTTGCACCACCAGTGACACCAAACGGAATTGTAAAAACAACGCTTACAACACGCCTGCATCTCCTCCTACATACACAGTTTACTTATAGCTGTTATTTATCAACTACGTTTTGGTAAAAAATACACACGTAACGTGTTAAAGTTGTATTAATTAGTTACTTATTACACAAGCTGCTTAGCTTGTTATGTGCTAGGCTGAGGGGAAAATGAACAGCGTTCAAACAGTATTGGTGGGGGACTGCTGGAAAAAGGCACAGTCCAGGTTTTGTCTCTTAATGAGTTGCCACTGCCTACTCCAGGCCAGAGGGTAGTCTGTGATTCAGTCACTCCACTTAAAGCTAATTGGTCACCCATACAAAGTGCTTGTGTGGCCAGATTTTAGGGGAACTTCTAATAAGTGAGGCCTAAATGCATATAAAAGCCATTTTCAGGTGAAATTCTGCAGGTTTTTGAGAGATTAAGACAATACTGGTGAGAATGATGGTGGCTTAAACAAAACAATGTGTCATGTGACATTTTGGACATTTTAGATTTTGGTCTGATCTCAGTCTATTTTTGGCTGGTAAAGTACAATGTTTTCACGTGTGTGTGTGTGTGTGTGTGTGTGTGTGTGTGTGTGTGTCTTTGTGACTTTCACTGCAGTGTAATTGATTCCAGGCAGGCTTGATCTGTGCAGGTCTGGGATCAGTAATTGCCTGTAGGTGTCATGGTGGCGGGCAGCTAAAGTGCTGTGTTGGTATGGAAGTGAGACAGAGGTTTATTTAACCCTGTTAACCTGGTCGAGCTGAGAGCTTTTTAATTGTACTTCAGGAATTGTACTTCCTGTATGTAGTATGAAGATTTGAAAGAGAGGAAAAGTGGAAAAGTTCTTTATTATCAAAAATTGTTCATGCAGTAACCTTGGGGTAACTATTTTATAACGTTAGATCGTTACCTTAATGGAAACATTACGGAAACATTCTTACAACCTAAAATTGTCAGCTGGGGAATATTATCACCACAACAACAGGAAGTAGAATTGAGTTTGAGAAGATCTTCAGTAAATCTGTCCCTCACACAGTGGCTTCAGAAGTGTGCAATGTGTTGCACGAGTCACGTGAACCACTTTTATGAGGCTTCTATTTATTTAGTTGTGTTTTCACAGAAGCGTGTTATAAACAAGACATGCTGGTGCTGCAGACAGTTTGCTCTCAGCTCGTTTGCAGGTCTGCACGCATACAAGCCAAAGTTCTCGTCAGACTGAATGGAGTTTTGGCCTCAGAAACCAAGACGTTTTTTGTACCATTTCTGACAATGCAAGCAGAATGAATCTGGCAGTATAGATATGCGTGCTTTTGTTTCTTCACAGTACATTATATAAGCTTCATGGTTATTCGTTCCACTTGCACTCGTACAGTTCGTTCAGAAACTGTAAAGATGATGTAAACATGCTGTGTTGCAAGATGTTTTCATGCGATAAACATTGAGCATCATCTCAAAACATGGAATCACCAATATATACACGTATACATATGAATACACACACACACAAACGCTAAAAATGTTACTTTGAAAGTTTTAGGAACGTTCAAAATGTCCAGTTTTTTTAGATGTTGTGTTAATGTTACTGCTTGGTTATAAGAACATTTTTCTAACTTTTTAAAGCGTTCCATTAACAACTTACAAAATAGTGTTGATACATAATGTTGAAAAGTTATACTAACGTTACTGCAAGAACATTTTTTAAATACTTTGAAAAAGAATGTTAGCCAGCGTTCTGAGAACATTCCGTGTGAGCTGGGTTACACCAAACCAAGATTACCCCGGTCAGCAGGGGCATTACACCTGTTAAAGAAAGTCACCTTATTATCACTTAGACTATTACACACACACACACACACACACATACACACAGATGGAACTTCCCTCTTGGCCACTAACCCCCAGATGTCTGTCCCCACAAAATAAAGGAAATTACCCTTGTGTGTGCGGGTGTGTTGGGGAAAGATTTGGGGGGGTTCAGAAGGTGTGTGGTGACTCTCACAGGGATGGAAGATATATGCGTGTCTGACAGCCAGTGGCTGCAACGGCGCTCTGATTCATGATTGAAACGTAAATAAAAGCCACTGGCCATTATTTACAGAGATGATGTTTTGAAAGAAGCCTCACCATGGGACATGAGGTGGGGGGGTTGGGGGGTGGGCGGTAGCAGACATGAACTGTAAAACCATTCATAGGTCAGCTCAGTAATACTGAAAAAGTAAACAGACATACTTTATATTGTCACGTTTAATTAATATTATATACGTTTATATAAATAAGTTTTAACAAATTACTAACTTTCAGGATCTTAAGTAATGCATCTTAACCTGGTGTGTACGCTACAACCTAATATTTTCCAACTAACAAACCTGCTAGCGTACTAGTTGAGTTGGATTACTGCTTTTTAACCATTTTCCCAGCATGCACTGGGCTTTGAGTATTGGTTGGCATTGTTAACATTTGCACTGTTGTTTTCTGGTAACTCATTGTTTTGTGACGTAAGGACGCGCTTGTTTCTCTACTTAAAATATTCAGCAGGTTGATTGTCATCCGTTTTGTGTTTATTTTTGGTTAATGATTGTTTATGAGATGAATATTCATGTGAGACTGTCAAGGGTTTAAGACGCTTGGCGCTTTGCTCTCCATAAACCAACATAAACAGCATGTGAGAAGTCTTTTACATCTATGACTTTTAAAATGTAACTTTTAAAAGAAAAAAATAAATCTTTTTTTTAGTTACGTAGTCTGGAGTTTTGTAACATAAATAGGTAAATAGTCATGCCAACATAACATTTTAAGTTCAGTCAAGATTTTTGTGTTGAGGATTAATGTAGTTCATTACACTTCTCACTTATAAATAGTTGCTTTCAAGTACTGTAAGTTTCGAGACATTTTGAACTTGCTACATTTTTGGCGCATTGAACAACATGTACTAGTTTGGACATCTAAATAAATGTAATGTGAGGCTTGGAGAATAGTTTGAGAGTCTGACTTGTAAACAGAAGTCGCGGGTTCGATTGCCATAGCTGACAGGAAAGGAGCGCGGTGCCCTTGAGCGAGGCACCTTTACTTCAGTTGCTTCCTGAGTGCTCCAGTGCTACATGCTGCTGTGTGTGTGTGTGTGTGTGTTTACAACTTGCAGTGTTTGTGTTCTCTACACCCGATGTGAATTAAATACAGAGGTCACTTCAAGTATGTGTTACCATACGTTGACACGTGTCACTTTTACTTCACTTTGTGTCACTAGTTTGTTTTTTGAGGCCAAACACCTGCAGCTGTTTGCGACACTGATTGGTTTATGTTGAGGATGTTGTTTCTATATGTTTATATTCCACTTGAAATGGTTATATTGGTTACCGTGTGGTGGAATCTTCATTAAACCCAAATCTGTGTTGTGTAGCAGGTCATGTGACTTTTGACTCCAGTCTTTTGATGAGGAAGAAGGTGGACGGACAGTGACCAGAGATGTTGGACGTAATGGGCGTTCTGATCGCCTCTTTCAAATGTTTGGGTAGGAAGCACAATGAAATTAGTCAGAGTCTCTCTCTATCTGTCGCTGTTTCTCTCAGCACCGCAGACTTGATTCCAGCACAAGGCATAATTCATCATAGACATGACAAATTACAGAAGCCTGCTAACTGAGAGAAGAGATTGGGTTGCAGTGCTGATGTATGTGTATGTGGGTACGCGTTATGTGCTGCCAAAAGTGAGGGCAGCGTTATTGGAATTTCTGAGGCTGGCAGAGCTTGATTTTTGTAAGAGAATACCCGGCCAACAGTTTTAGGTTGTTAGAACGCTTTCCTAATGTTTTCACTAAGTAACCAAAGAAGTCCTAGGAACGTTTAGTTTTTTTGATGTTGTATTGACATTATTCCATCATTCAGTCATTTTTATTTTATTCTGAAACATTTTTGAAACATCCCACTTACTACTTAAAAGTAAAGTTTTTTATATATGCTATATAATGGTAAATAAAGTTTTGCTAACATTCCTGCAAGCACTTTGAGAGAACTTTTAGAGATTGCTAGCCAACATTCTGGGAATGTTCCCTGTTAGCTGGGTAATGAGTCAAGCTGAGGCAGAATTAGGATGGTTTGTTGTGAGTGTGACTCCTGCCCCAGGGACCCTCTTGACACCAGAGCCAGATGGCTAATATGTCTGTTGAGGGGATCTGAGCTGTGCTTTGAGGCAGTGGGTACGGATGCTAGGAATGGGTGCAGTGGGGCTGGAAACAGAAGGATTTGCCGAGAGTTCCTGGGAAGAGTTATGATCTGATCATCAGCAGTTTGCGTATCCTATAGGGTAAATACACCCATAAATGCATCCAAGCTTCAACTGCCCCTGGGGTTTTTCTGCTAGATGAACCTCTCATGACAGTATCTGTGTGGAAATACACTGTCTACAATTATCCTAGCAAACCCACTGCATGTCAACTAAAATTAAGCGGTATTACGAGCAAGAGCGCTGCTGTGCTGAATATCAGAGCGTGTTTTATAAAACACCAACCACAGCAGAATCATCTGCCAAGTAATATAGTTCATTAGGCTTACAGTAGACTGTTTACGGTTGCCAAGCCATGTAGCAGGTTGGCACGGCAACACGGAATTCAATTGATGCGATGTCACAGGTGTGCGTATATGGGCATTTTAACTGCTTCGACCAATCAGATTTCGGAGCCAGAACTATCAGTTTTGTAATAAAGAGTTTCTCGTCGTGCAATTCTCTGTGGTGTTAAAGAGTGTTGAGCGAGCGCCAGGCCGGCTCTTCTGTGTAGTAAACTGACTGCAACAGCAGGTGCAGAGTAATGAGAGGAGGAACCCTTAGGTGTGTGTGCACAGATGAAACTATTTAGATTCTTGGCTTGGAGTGCACAGCTCGCCCCTCTAAATGCCGAGGGCTGCTGGAGAACAGGGCAGAGAAGAGAAATCACGGCTCTCTGAAACTAGCCCAGCTGACAATTTTAGTAAGGTAAAACGTTTTCCTAACATTTCTGTAAAAAAAAATGTTAAAGCGTTAAAAACGCTATTTTGAATGTTCTATGAACGTCCATTTTTATATGCCGTATTAACCTTGCTTGGTGAAAAGAACGCTGTTCAAATTCTGTAACGTTTTTTTAAAGCGACGTTTTTTTAAAGCATTCCACTAAAATGCTTTTGGTATGTACCATGTTTAAAAACATTCTACTAACGTTACTGCAAGCTCATTTTTGATAACTTTCAGCGAACTTTTACGAAAGGTTAGCTGACATTCTGGGAACATTTGCTGTTAGCTGGGATTCTGCATTAGCTAAGTGTCCTTCTTAAGTAAAAAATAATCCATGACGGAATGTTTGCCAAACACTCAGCCTGTCTGGCCACATGGTAAAGAAAGGTGCACCTATAAAGGTATAATGACACTCTGGTACAAAATGTGTCTGTATGTGATCCTTTGTACATTACAGTTTTAGCACGTATGTTGCATAGCAACAAGCATAAAAGACTTCCACAGGCAGGGCAAGGCTTAGTAGAGCCTCTGAGATACTGCTGTATGATGCTGCTGTATGAATCTGATGGTGGAGGTCTCGCTGACAAAGTTCCCAGCAGGTAACAAAAATAACAGACAGAATAACAGACAGATGAGACTGATGCTGAGTGAAGGCTTCAGTTTTAAGAGCTAGAGATGCAGTCTATGATCCTCCCGTGTGCTCTACACACTCACAGGTTCATTTGAAAACGATCAGTCTTGGATGTCAATCTCTGTCAATCTTTAACAAAGTTGTTTTTGTCGGTCCACTCAGCGGCCATATTGGAAGCGGCCCTGGACAGCTGCCATGTCAGATATGAAAGCGTAGCTTCTGTCCGCTTGAATGAAGAAACAACAGAACTTTCCAGAACTGTTTTCTGACCTTATGTTTTCATAAAAAAACAGCAATATGTAAAACAATAATTTCATCATGCAGAAATGTTTGTTTTTGAGGATGAAAGTAGAGGTCTTTACTGCCATCTCTGTTTGAAAATAACATTGCAGGTTACTTTGCATACTTTTTATTGTGCGTGTTGAAGTCAACTAAAGCCAAACTGACATTTCGCAGGAAATCTGTCCCGTCAGCTATATCTGACCCGAATATACATCATCATTCTTAACTTACCATTGCAAATCGTAGTACGGTGAGGAGACGGTGTTGAACACTGATGTGTCATGTGCTTGCTTGGTTCATTTTTTAAACCAAAAACTTACGGCTTGCAGCTTTAACATTGATTGTTTTTGCGAGTGGCCTCCCTACTAAATAAACAACATGGCCTTAGGTTGTGCTGGTGAACAGTGTGGTTAAACCAGCAGCAGCAACATTAACCAGCATGAGCCGTCCGAATCGGCATTAAAATTCATGCTGACCTAAGCTAAACTTTTCAGCAGGGTTGTCTTTAGTTCGTACTGTCCCTTTTTTTTAACCTTGTGCCAACAACAAACAAAATAACAGGTAGATGAGAATGCCCTTATACTGAGTTTGACCTGTAAGCCAGGTGTCTCTCTCCCTAC
>JAZGTI010001951.1:0-20473 GCA_036877585.1 Botia kubotai | reverse complement strand
GTCATTATACACCTTCCTGTCAGCCATTCGCATCTCTGTCACCTTGTCCCCCTGGAACTGAGATCTTTCTCCTTGATCATGTCCAACAATAAGGGCATCCAAAAGACAGCCGCGCTCTGGCGTCACAATGTCTGGAATGCAGGGATATGTAACCCAGACTCTTCCTCCATTCAGAGCTCACCCTCTGAATTATTCAGGGCTAAATCCCCCCCGCGTTGACAACTCCTTTCTACATGTGTTTTTCTTTTGGCCCAGCTGAGTTGGCATCTCGCAGCTTGTTGTTTCAGCCTATCAGGTGCTGACTTGTGGTGCGGGCCGTTGTGGTTGCTTGTGCAGCAGATGTAATCAGTTGTGTTGTGCGTGAGATGCGTTTTTTTTCACAAATGTGTGTGTTTACATATTTAATTTTGCTTACTTCAGCGGCAGGGGAGATTATAAGGGCAAGTGGGTGTAGCTGAGCTGTTGTTGTGTTTTAGAGGGAAGAGAGATTTGTATACGCCAGGGTTTTGTGAAATGAAAATTCTTCCATTCCACTCACCCTCATGTCATTCCCAAACCTGCATGACATTTTTGCTGGTGAGGAACACAAAAGAAGATATTTTGATGCACATTGGTAACCAAACAACAATGGCACTCCGTTGTGACTTCTATTGTATGTACACAAAACCACTGAAATATTTCTTAAAATATCTTCTTTTGTGTTGCACAGAAGATAAAAAGTCACGGAGGTTTGGAGGTACGGTCTGTTTTGGGTGACCACTGCCTTTAAAATACAGGCTAAGTAAATTACTGTACTGTATGATTCAGGGAATATTGATGCTTGCAATAGACAGCACTCTCTCTCTCCCTTTCTCTCTCTCTCTCTCTCTCTCTCGTGCTCTGTTTCATTGATGTGTTTAAGTAGAACAGAGTTTGTGAGATCTACTGGTTTGTGAGTAGTCATTTATCAGATATGTTAATCCAGATTGACTAACAGTGCACTCATCAGGTCAGTCCCTGGAGCAACCAGAGGTTGTGTGTTCACGAACACACTTGCCCCTGTCCACACCATGGAGGTGTTGGTGCTCAGTCTGGCCCATTACATGTTTTTACTGAAGAAAAAGTGGTTCTCGGCAGGACAAATTGGCTTCACGCTGGCCTTAAACCAGGAAGCATTACCATGAGGGGCCGGGTTAATGTCCACACCATGTATACCTGTAAGTGAAACTTGTTTACCTCAATCACCTAGTGGTCATAGTCTGTTTGACAAACAGTGAGCTGTCTTTTGTCATTAAAGGAAATGATTTGTTTGTGGTTTAAATGACATCATCAGTATGAGCCACACACAAAGAGGTTCACTGGCCTGTTGCTGAGATAACTCAGAGTCAAGCCCCAGCTGTCAGATGTTCAGCGTGCATCAAACCTCGCGCGACGGCTTTAACCACTTAATCGCGGTGCTCTTTTAAATGAAAGCTATTCCGCGGGCGCTCTCTGTGAGTCATTTATCGAGAGCATGAAGAGCAGTTTATGAACATAATGGTCATTTCTTAGGCATGTTTGACGAAACGAGAGCGCGAAATGAAGCGCGCATGATCCCTTGTGCCCCTCAGAACACACGACGACACACGGCGACAATATGCTGTGTGTGTGTGAGACTGTGGGCGATGCTCTGATCTGCAGACAGCACGGTTCATGAACATGTTGCTAGTCCTCCTACATTAGCTATATTTGAAGTGCAAGAGCTATTATGCAAGTCAATACCAACTCCCACTAGCTCAGGGCAAAATCATTGATCATACAAATAAAACACTCTTTAACTGTGTTTTTCCTTTTCACGTTCTTCTGGTTTGCTTTGTCGGTGTGGAATTTATTGCATCGGTTCTGGGAAGGAAGGATGACTGAGTTCATTTCAGCAGAACTGCTTTTCATGAACTGTGTTAAAATGTGCGTTTCGGTGAGTGTTTATGTTTTTCCAGAGGATGTTTTTCTGACCAATCACACTGGAGCAATGATGTCATGACACTCCTGATTGGCCGATGGCACAACAAGGACGCTAACGGTCCTAAGCTCTTCACTAGCGACAATCCTGTGACGTGAAAAGTCAATTTCATGCTTTTAAGACCTCTCCATTAAAATGAATGAGTCAGATGGTGTAGGTACAGCGTCTGCCAGCAGGGGCTCACTGGAGCATGTTAACCAGCCAAAACTTGACCCTCGGTTTGATGCCAGGGTTGTTCAACTGGCTTTATGTCAAATGAATGAAAGTGCAGTAATACTTCTTACCTTCATTTTGTCTTCCTCTTCCAGGAGAGCACACAGAATAAGCTCCAGAAGTTTTCTTTGAAGAGAAAACTCTGAGAAACTGTGGCTAGTGTTAATTAGCAGGGCCCAAATCTTGGAAGAGCCCTCGTGGTGCCTCTGTGTCTTGTGTTACAGAGAGGGACAGGTTTTATCTCTGAGGGCAGGAAGGAGGAAGCTCTGGTGTGTGGCATGACAGTCTGGCCGTTGCCCTGAGGAACTAGGAACTTTCAGAGTATGTGCGGCGCTAAAGAGTGACGTCATTATCAGAGAACTGTGAAAAATACAGCAACAGTTGTACCGCTGTTTTCCAAGTATGTTCTGTTTACTGTTTCTCTCACCCCAGGAGAATGAATGGCTGCAAGGATTGAATCGGTTACTGTCTTCCGCCATTACTTGGGAATTTACCATGGTATTACTATAGTATTTTTGCTGGACACCTGAGCTGTACAGGTCCCTTTACATCTTTGAATTTACACGCATAACACAGAGAGTACAGTATTTCCCTGAACCCTGTTTTGCCCCATTTGTGTGTTGATTTGTTTGAGAATTTATTTGCTACAGTTGTCAGTCACAAAAAGAGATGTACCGCATCAGTTACAGCGCAAGAACTGTTGAGTGCCGAGCGCTGCGTAATATCATACAGAGATCGGAGCGCTGAAGGTTCGGTCTGTATTTCATAAGAGAGCTCCGTTTTTAAAACTCTCTGTAAAACACAAACGGTCTTTGATGGCTCTCAGTAGAGTGATTCTGTGGAGTGCTCCCGGCTCCTTCTCTCAGAGCTCCTCTCAAATCTCTGCTGTCACTTTCACCAAGATTGCTCAGACTCCTAAACGCTCTCAGGGTCATTTTGACACAGCACTTCTAATGCACTAAGTAATATTCACTTTGTCTGGGTACAGATTTACCTCACAGCTCCTGCAGAGGATACGATCAACTACATGAGATGGAGGTACTTTATTTGGTACAATGATGTGTATAATAAGATAGAACACAGACAAATGTGGAACACCATTTGAATGACTGCTATTTGTATCCTGTGTTTACAGTATTTAATCTACTTACTGTACAATATGTACATTCTCAAGATAGCATGGCTGTATTGAGACACAATTGTCTTTACGACATCTCATCACTTGACTGAGTGCAAACAAATCGTTTTTATATTACGTTCTCTGCAGTTAGCAATTGAATACCAAATTAACTTGTCTAATGTTAGCCAGCTAACATGGAAGGGGAGTGGCTAGCCATTTTTTATTTAGGTAAAGCAGCATATGTTTTCCCAAAACACAGAAAAACCCTTCAAAATGTGTTAAAAGCAGCCTGGGTGATTTGTTCCAGAAACATTTTTTATGCTAGTTTTGTTATGCTAGCGATTGCTTCAACAAAACTAGCATAACAAAACTAGCATAAAAAATGTTTGTGGACGCTAAGTGGATGCTAACTTGCCGTAATAAACCAACTGAATTCTGATTTCATGTTGATTAAGTATGAACCAGAAAGTTTAACAAGCTGCCAACACAGACCCAAATAAGTCCTTAGAGGTTCTAGATTAAATGTCAGCCGTTGGAAGACACTACATCATTTCCAACCCAATTAAACCGAAAAGTTTAGTTTACCAACTGTTTGTTCCAATGACACTCACCAAGTTTGGATTTGTAATTTTGATGATGTGTTCGCAGTACAAGTTTCACAGGATCTAGTATAGAGCTCAGAAGTGGCAAGACTGGGGTTGTGAAATTGGATGTGTTGCTCAGGCTGTCTGAAGGTAATACAAACATTGAATTCAATTTGAGGTCGCTGTTTGTGTTCGCCAAGGACTTTTAGAAATAAATGAAGAGAACAGAGTCAGTACACTGGAACACCTGCCACTGTGCTTTTTAACTTTACAGCAAAATACATTAAACACTCAGCAACAATGCAAACAGCCATGAGTGAATGTTTCTGGTGATTTGTGCATAATGTTGCAGGTGACATTATGAGTGCAATGACTGTTTATAAGTCTGCTGGTCGAGCAAGGGGGAAAGGTAGTACAGCTGTGTATACAGTATAAATTTACCATGGTAAAGATCTTCATTACCTGGAGAAAGCCCTTTGTTATTTTGAGTTCCTGCATCTACCAGCAGGGGCAACCTGGACCTGAATCAAACCTTGACCACTTTATTCTGACCGTGTAAACAGCTAGAAGAGGGACTTCGATAAAAAAATAAAACCAATTTAAAGAAATTAAAACAGAGCTGTTCAGCATTTACTTTTCTGAAACAGGTCTTGGACCTGTTGGCTTTACCGTGCACAGGTACACAGTTGTAGTTTAGTGCGCCCAGCGTCCATCACCTCTTCAGTTCCAGCAGTCAGGATTTGCGACCCAGCAGTATATACTCCTTTGCCTACGGGAAGCAGCTTTGCATTTATCTTCTATTTTTCTCTGTTGTTTAATCACTTCACAGCCAGTACATGCCGGCAAGAGTCGCGCGTCTCCCAAACACTTGATTCGAGCTTGACTGCGTTTATTTTCATGGACATTTTCAAATGCATAATTTATTCGTTGTGGAACAGGGCCGTCTTCTGCGACCCGTCAGCTCTTTGACAAAAAAGCCACTGCGTGTGCGCACACAGATCACGAAGAGCTTTGCTTTGTTCCACAAAGAAATCTTTTCGCCTTTAATGTTGTCGTTTTTTTGATCTGTTAACTTCAAAGAAGCTGGTCGCTATTGCGCACAGCGTGCGGAACTACCAATTCTGCCTTTTTGTTTGTATCAAAGGTTTCATTTGGTTTGTTGTGAACAGATTTCAGACTGAACCTGGTAAGCAGGGTTTTGTCCAATCACATCAGTTCATTTAAGAAGATGTGAGGCTCTCCACTGTGATGGCGTGATTAGTCAAACAGAGCGGTCGGAGCGTTTGTCGTTGTCAACTTTGTCCATATTTCCTCTAATTAATTGATTTCAAACAAATAAAAGTTCTAGATTCGTTTTCATGTCTCGTGGTATTTCATGTTTCCCGCCACTAAAACAGACCTTTCCATCTTTGTCGTTATCAACAAACTAACATTGTAGAGTAAAAACGTTCAGCTCGAATCGAACTTGGCAGGTTGATGATTTAAATTAATGAATTAACGTTTATTGTAAAGTAGAGCTGCTCGATATTTTAGAAAAATTTGAACTTGCTAATAATGCGGTTTGAGTTACAATAACGCTTTAAGTTTGTAAAATCAATTTACGTTATATTAAAATCAATTTAAATAAAAATTATATAACCATCATTCGTTAAGCATTCATTCTGGGAAAACTTCCCTATTACATGTTATAGAAATCGGTTTTGCCTTAAAACTGACTATTCGTAATTTGAAGTATTGAAAGACTTTCTTTTGCAAATCATTGCGATATGCACATATGCAATATTTTGATCGTTTTTTAAATATTGCACAGCCCTATTGTAAAGAACTTTTATTCCATTCAGTTTTGACAGCAGTTCTAGTTTTAGTGGCACTCTTTTGTAAAATGGTTTAGTTTGCTCTGCGTGGTAGCCGTCACCCTTTTGTTGCCCTGTTTTGTTGATTTACTTTGGTGCTAAACATGTCAGACTCTTTGTGTGTGAGGCGATCTGAATTTTGGCTTTTGTGAATGGGTTTACTCTTTGAATTTGGTTTGAAAAGTCCTCCGCTGAGTGAGAAGCTTATAGGATCCTGCCATGGGAAGGGGAAGTGCCTGACTCTTTATTATCAGTAAGTCAAAGGTCTATTGCAGGGTGCCGGGACCCTCTAAGGTCCAGCCCTGACCTCTTCCAAAGGATATTATGCTCCCGGAGCGCTGGAGTGGAAAGACCCCAGAGGAATGTTGCTTCCCATTTTCCCATCCCAGTAAAGATTGGAACGCTGTCTGTAGCAGAGAAAGTGATGAAAGACGTGTTAACTGCAGATGAATTGATCCGACTGAATCGGCAACAAAAAATGTTATGTTTTGGTTTAGAAAAAACGTAATAATTCTGATTACTTAAAGTGTTAAATGTTTCTGTAGGTTAACGGGTGGAGCGTTGCATTAGCGGCGCAAAGGTTCTGGGTTCGATTCTCAGGGAACACACATAAATCTAAAGCTGGAATGCACTGTAAGTCTTTAGTCTCTGCCAAATGCATTAATGTAAAGAATTAAGTGTGTTTTAGTGTGAAAGGAATGTATAAAGCTTGATGGGTCATTAATATTAATAAATGAGTTTTAAAGCAATGTATTTATCCAGCTAGAAAGAATATTTCTCACACTCTCTGAAGCCGACAATGCAAATGACTATTTGATATCTTTTATTAATTCCAGTCGTAATATTTAAGCAGTTGTGTTTGAGAAAATTACAGCTCTCATTAAAATAAATTCAGGCGGATGTGCTGTACATGGAAGCAGGTGTATTTTATGTCTTACATGGAATTACATTTTTATGGAAGTTAAGCAGCGAAAAAAAGAATTGTGTTATATTTGAATACTTAAGACTTTATTGGGTTGTGTCTTAACAAATGCAAGACTGAGTCACAGGGTCAGCCTGACTCTGTATCACATAATTCACAGTTAAATGATTAACTCTCTCTCTCTCTCTCTCTCTCTCGCTCTCGCTCTCTCTGATGTTGTATTAACGTTGTTGCTTGTTTATAAGAGCATTTATACTTTTTTTTAATTCTGCGTGTTTCTAAAACATATACATAACATTGTAGATGTATGATACATATATCATACAACTGCAAGAACGTTTTTGATAACTTTGAGAGAACTTCTAGAATGTTAGCCAATGTTCTGGGAATGTTTGCTGTTGGCTGGGCTCTGTCTCTCCTGAATGGAATCATATCAGGAGACACTCTGGCGTTGTAGTTGCGAGCAAATCGTGGAAATGAATATTTAAGCTCACTTGTGTGTTGTGATGCTGTACAGAACCGCTGAACTCGGCACTTGAGATCAGGGAGCGGGTTTACGGCGCACCAGAACCTCCCCCACCAGCGGCGCAGGGCGACTGATGTGGCCTAATCTCTGTCTCGGAGCGAGACACAGCAAATTACACATTGGTCGGGAACACACACACACACACACACACACAGCCCTGCAGGCAAAATCCACTTGTTATCTTAGTCAGGCAGAAGTGTGCTGATTTGAATGGCTGTCTGAGGCAGTCATGATGTGTGAAGGCAGTGTGGTGTTAGCGCTTTGTGACTAGACTGTGAAGAAACAGCTAAACAGTCCGACTTAATTGAAAAACTGATCAGTTTCTAAAAAAAAACGCATTGCATCAAATTTTAATAAGTGCATGATCCTAAACTCCTAAACAAACGGGCTTCCAAAAGGTCTGAGTGTGTTTTGTTGTGAATATGACAGACTCTCGTTATGTTGTGCCGTTTACTAATAACCCACTTTGAATTTTTAATCAATGCCGTCTCTGAATCTGAAGTCAGTCATTTGTGATAATTACTGATTCTTATGAATATTCACAGATTATGAAACATGATTACCTTGTAAACAATATGTGTGATCACACACTGTTTAAGCATTAGGGAGATTATTATTTATTAACATCTCAAAGTGGATATGATTGTGCTTTTTAGCAGGGATACATTCAGACATCATTATTAGCGGTAACTGCTAAAGCGTTGGGTTTGTTTTAAAGTACTTTTGATGTATAATTTGTCCAGCACTGTTTGGACTTTAAAATATCTTAAATCCAGCCTGCCGTTGAGGAAATGTTTGTTTTTGTTACTTTTCTTTTAGAAATCTGACTTTTAATAGCCACTTACAACCATCTAGAAAATCCTAGCAACCTCATAGCGACAGGCTAAACCGACACAGTGATTGGGAGTCACATAGCAACACCCTGGCAACCGCCCACAGCATTTCAGCATTGTGACTTTTTGCATGGGCAAGCCTTGCTTACATTTTCTTCAGGAAATGTAAAAGTCTGCTTTTTGTAATTATCTCTGTGCTTGGAAGAAAACATGTTTTAAGCCCTTAGCAATTTTGACTTCTTTTACATAAACTGAAATCTGTTTCACATTTTATCGCTGACATTTGAGAGATCCAAAAAGAAGCATTCTGTGAGAAGCACAACTGTATGATTATCTTTTTGTACCACAAAAAGGCAAGCTGAGCACAGGTACAGCACAGTGCCTGCGTTTGTCAGCACAGGTGTTTCTGAAGCTGTTGTGTAACTTCACTTGCACTCTGTTTGAATTTGTATGCGTCTGTCCTTGAATTCAGTGTCACAGAGCAGATGGCAAGGGTGATAATGTCATACTTCCTGTAAATAGACCAAATGTCATTTTAAAGTACATGTTAGGAGGCAGAGTGCCGGACTGAGCAGAGCCAAAAGCACAGTTAAAAGCCAGGCAGCAACACCGCAATACATCAGCCCTCTTTTATGCCTGAATTTTGACACAACTGGCGTTCTGGCTTTTAAAATGATTTGTTTCTCATAAGACATGTTTCTTTATCACGGACAAGGGGTCAACACCGTAAGTAACAAATCAATCTGAATACATCTGTTGGCAGCGTATTAAAAAGATTCAGGTTCGCGGCTGTTCCGATTCGTCACTCGCAGATGTCACTTTGAACAGACAACGGCGATTTAGTCAAAAGTAAATCAAAGACGGGTTCATCCAAACTTAAGGTGACAGGCCCCCACGGGCAGAACAGAACGACGGGAGTACAGAACGCTCCAGTGAGCTCTGCGTGCTGGTCAGAACATTTGACTACTCCAGCCATGAGGAAAGAACCAGCGCTGACTCACAATTGGCTGAGGAGCAAGGTCATCAGTGTACAGTCAGCCAATTAGATGTTGGTGAGATCTGGAGGCAAGATTTGAGCTTTGAATTGTGCTGCAATACACAAATAGAACCAATGAAGGTCAGATTAGCAATCAGAGGAGAGGCAAACGTTAGCATAAATCATGTCAGGTGTGTTTACAAGAGACTGACGTTCTGACAGAGAAGGTCAAAGTTCATCCCTGGGTTGTGGAACAGGGGGCACCTGCGGTAACACAGATTCCCCAGTCAATGATTTTAGGTTGTAAGAACGTTTCTCTTCCATTAAGTAACCAAAACTTTAGACACACTAGTGTCTAGTGAGTGTGACAGTCCCGTGCAGATGGAGTTTTCTCAGTGGACACGGGAGTTAGTTTTATTGAAGAGCTGTTTCCTTTTGTGAAACACATCACAGCTGTATTTCTGCACTGAAACAGCAGATTCAGAACCCTGTTGACTTTCAGTGGAGCTTGCAGTGAGGTTGTCTTCGGATCGGGAATATTTGCTTCAGCCCGTTCGGGAGGAATTTGTGGTTCGTATTTCCTGATATGAAGGTAGTGAGTCACTCTAAGGTCGACAGGGTGTTTGGTTCACCTCGGGTACACACAACCTTGGCCTGATTCTAACTAAACCAGATAAACTGGGTCTGATTAAATTAGTCTGGAGTTTGGTTCACCTCTAGCTCCGCAAACGAACTCAATGTGAAACACTAGATACCTAGATGTTTGTTAAACCATGCCGTGTGTTCCTAAAGTGCAGGATGTTTTCCAGGAAGTGTGTTTGTGACTCTTGTGTTGGGTTGTTTCAGATTAGACTCTGCAATACGTATTTGACTGTGAGAGTTATTTTTGTTGGCTGATCTGAGTGGGAAATTGTTCCAAATTGTTTAGCAGTCTAAATACACGATGAATTACGCCTAATAATAAACCAAAGAAAACAAACTAAATATAATGATAATAAATAAAGGACCACAGGAATTTTCAGAAACACTGCTCTGACTGCTAGTCAGTAATATCTGGTGAGAGAGAAACAACAGCATTTCCGAAATGTTTTTCAAGACTATTGCAAAATAAAGTCATATTTTTAAAGTGGGCACACGACCTTTAGGCTTTTTTGAATGCTGATTTTAAAAGCAGATGTGTTTAGTGATGACTGTCTGTGCTGACATTTAAATGGCTGTCAGCTGGAGATCGTCTCGGATGCACAGGTTTGATTTGTAAAGTGTGGAATACAGCAGACGGTCAGTGGGTTCCTTAGACTCCTGTTGCTTCAGAGACTTTGTGAAGTCTTCAGAGACTTTGAAGTTTTCTGGGTTTCCTTTGCTGTTACCAGCCTGAGATGTGTACAGTAGCATGTACATTTACATTTATGCATTTGGCAGACGCTTTTATTCAAAGCGACTTACATTGCATTATACTACACATTGTTTCTGAGTATGTGCAATCCCTGGGATCGAACTCATGACCTTGGTGTTGTTAACGCCATGCTCTAACCATTGAGCTACATGAAAGCTAGGTAGGGTAAAGGAGGCTGTGTGGGGCAGTTTTATATCACAAACTAAATCTCACTGGCATCGTTTACATTTATACACAACGTTTATGTGTTGCGCTTATATTGTGTGTTATACCACAAGACAGCTTCATTAAAGAGAATTGAGGGCATTTCTCCAAGCTAAACTGTGGCAAATAGTTTGTTTTGTGGTTTACACCAAAAAAGGTTTAACCAACATGTTCTCTGTGACATTTTTATTTCATATTTTATTTATATTTTCTCTGCTTGAGGATTTCTTGAAAGTAAAACCACAAGTTCCAAGAGGCTCCTTGTTTAAAAGTCCCCACGAACTCGGTTTATCAAACTCGTTTTAAGTCAAAATTTCCAAACTCTTGCAAACAGACTCCACAGAGCCTTGAACTGAAGCCGAATAGGGAAAGCGTCCAGAGCTGACCAGTGAAATGGGCTTAGAGGACAAACAAGACATAGAGGTGTCTGTGCTTCCCAGTGGAACAGACATACAGAGTCCCTCGTCTCTTAAAGGGACAGTACACCCAATCCATCCACTTTATTATTAAAAGAATGAGCTTTCATTTGTCAGTGGTCCTTTATTTATTGGTGTTGTATTTAAAACTGCAATCCGTAACTTTCGCCTATCTACTGCTTTCTCTGTTTGAAACCTAAAATTGCAGGTTACCTTAAGTCCTTTTCTTTACTTATATTGAAGTGAAGCCAGGAAATCGGACCCGACAGCTCAAATGATAAATCATTATTATATGTTTACCACTGTGAATCAGGGTAAGGTAAAGAGATCACGTTGAACCGTGATCTGGTACTTGCTTGATTTTTGTTCATTTTTAACCCCAGAAAGTTACGTATCGTAGCTTTGAAACAAAAACTGAATTATAAATCATTTACTCACCCTCATGTTGTTCTAAACCTGTTTGAGACAAATGAAGAACGAATGTCTCTAGCAGAATTCCCAAGCTCCTCTTTTCCAATGTGACCACAGGTGTCCATGATCCCAAATCACTTTCATTGTATGGGAAAAAACAGATTACACATTCTGCTGTTGAGGTAAGAAAGTCATACGGGTTCGGAATGATGTGGCAGGAAGTACTTTTGTGAAGTTTTTATATGAAGCAGAAAGCGCAGGTCAATCACAGACCTATTTATTAAAACTGGAGCACTTCCTCACGCGACAAGAGAGACACACGTGAGAATTTGTGCTCATTACGGAGTAAAACTCGTCAAGGATGTGGAATCCGGTTTATCCCGGACTGGGACAGAGCTGTATTGTCTTGTGTAATGAGTGACAACCAAAATGTAAATTTAGACTCGTGATTTTTCATTAACACGTTAGCGTGTGTGCCTTCGACAGGGAGCAGAAAAGTGTAAAGATTCAGGAGTGAAGTAGGTGACATCAGGTGAAACACGATTTTCCACAAATAAAAAAATCTTTTATGGGGTGTCACTGAAATTTCTTTGCACTCTAAATAAATGAAGTGACACATTCTGGGGTTATAACTGGGTTGTGTCCCCACCTCAGAGATGCGGGGAGGGTCAGTCAGAGGGGAGAATCATCCTGCAGTCCGTTTGACGGATCTGTTAGTAGCCACATATACAGAATATGAGTTCAGAAAGTAAGTGTAGATACAGGCTGTCATTGGGAGTTCAATGTAAATCTTTGTGAGAACGGAGAAATGTAGCATTTAAGGCCTGAATACATTGTTACTTGCAAATAAGTGATTGAATACATATTCATTGAATACATGGTCTATATAGCAAAGCTCATAATTGTTGCCAAGGACGACACACTGTCTAATAAGAGAGATGTAAAATGAAACCTTAAAACAGGGTCACGGTTGGGTTTATGCTGTTGGTACATTTGTACTGCAGGCCGTGTTAGCCGCGATTAACTCGAGACATGAGCTGGAGAGAATCAGAGGATACAAAATGAACGATGATAGCTTGTTTGTTTGTCTTTTACTCCGGAATTGGGGTAACTTTTCGTTTGCCTTCCTTCCCCCTGTGGCATTCTGTTTGTTTATTTGTGCTGTTGTTTTGTTTGAATTGATATTGATTCTCGTCCAATCGCGTGGCTCCGTTGGGATTAGTTCAGTCAATAGCACTAATTACATCCAGCATTCCGGTGTCTGTTCCTGTGCAAATTTGACACTGTCAATAAAAATAGATTCCAGTAATGTTGTTGCATTGGCGCGGTTACAAATGAAAATTACAATAAATATTAATGTGCCTTTGACTTACTCTTTGTGGATAATTAAGCTGTGAATATCAAAGAGGTGACGAGAACAACCTTGAGTTATTAATGACCTTCATTTATAGATGAATGTTGTTCGAGAGCCGTTTTATTTATTTACATATTTAGTTATTTATTTGGATTGGTGCAAGAATAGAAACATAGGGAGTCTTGGAGTCTCTTGAATTTGCCAAAACTGTCTCTCCCTTTTGTTTGGCCAATTAAATTCACTGTTCCAAAAAGAATCTGCAGCCTTTTAATTCTTTTCTGCACTTAATTAAAAAGCAATCTATAACTTTTGCCTCTCTACCGCCATCTCTGTTCGAAACATGAAATTGTAGGTTATTTGCTTAATGTGGATGACAAATTTAAATTCTAAACAACTGCTTTAAGAATAGGCTACAAACGCTGCACCATCTACAGTACCTGGACATGTGATATAGTAGCCGAATGTTCTTGTTTCTGTTTACAGACAGACGTTTCCTAAGAAATTGAACCTGACAGTTCAAATTATAAGTCATTGTTATAAACTTACCTTTGTGATTTGGGGTAAGGTAAAGAGATGGTGCTGAACACTGATCTGTCACGTACTTGCTCGGTATCTGATTTTTGTTCACTTTTAACTAGAAAATGTTACAGCTTGCATGTTTAGCATAGGTAAACATGTTAAACTGCGACGAGAGTCAAACCTGCTTATCGGTACCTGTGAGCACATAATCAAATCTCACAACATATTTAATAATTAAATACGCAAAGAGAGGGATGATGCGGAGAACTTTGCGATGGCGTGCAGGACCGGCCGTCCAGTTTTGCACATGCAGATTGTGTGTGGGCCAGCCCACAAGCTGTTTAATTCAGCTGTATTACAATGAAATCTGCTGGCTCCTTTTGTGTGACAACAGGAGGGATTAATCTGAGCCCAAATATTTCTCCTTCATGAAAACGCTGGTGAATGTTTACATGGGAGTACAGCAAACAGACATGGAAGCTCAGGTCAGCCAAATCCCTCCCTCAGTGGAAGCAGCCAACAACACAGTGTTCCCGGATGTCAGAGGTAGGCGAGGGGAACCGCTTATGACTATTGAAATATATGGTAGCACTTAGAGAAGCATAAACAATAAGATTAGATTTTTCCAGCTCCACCACGGACCTCACAGTAAGATGATTAAACCATTGTGCTTTTCTCCACATTCCAACACAACAAGTTCAGTGCTTTCCAGAGAAGTTATTCCAGCTACATTTGATTTTTTTGCACTGTGTTCAGATTTGCACATGTTGTTGCAATTTATAAAAGAGCAAACGAACAGGAAGTGACATCACAGTTTCTGTTTAACTCTGTTTTCTCACAACTTGGATGGCTTAGATAGCTCCTTTTGGTTCTAAGATGGCTCAGAACCAAAGACGATTGTGGCTAAAATAATCTGGATTTGGGTCATTTTGATTCATAGTTAATATTGGATTCTTCCGTAATCTTCACTTCAATCCGAGCTCAGTTTGAGACCTTTTTGAGATCTCTTCTAAAACTCGAATGGAGACATTCGTGAGATTTCTTGGTATTTTCCTCAGGAGAAATACACGGGAGACTCAAGCAAAGTGTCCATTTGCTCTCCATTTAATCTCAGTGCTGTTTAAAAGAAACAACTGAGATATTAAAGAGATCTCATCTGTGAGATTTCTTTTCTATGGGAATGTAAAACATCATCTGAGGATCGTGTAGTGGTAGTTAATTAGACGCAGCGATCGCTGAAACAAAAGCACAGTTGAGCCCAAAATGAAGGAAAATGGTTTTCAGCGTGGTGTGTACACAACATACGGGCCCGACCGGCTGAAATATGACGGTCATTACAAATTCATAAAACTCTGGCTGCAGCTCTCATCAGCAATGCCCTGCAAACATCTCAAGAGCGCTTCCACCGCCCACCAGCCTGGGACGAGCCGCGGGGCGTAGAGAGAGGAGCCGTGTGTTGAACCCAACTTCAGCTTCCTTTTCATTGGAACCGGTGTGGAAAAACCTCTTTTGTCTGTCAAACATTTCTCATATCTTGTATATCTCACCGTTGATATGTGTCACCCGTTACATCAACAATATAACATATAATTTATGTTTGTAATCCAGAGGAAGAAGATACAAACAACAATTTACATACAGTGAAAGCTTGTGTGCGTGCATGTTTGTGTGGGTTTGAATATGTGGTTTACGAGGATGTAAACATGATTTATGGGGACACTTCATTTATGGTGCCTCATGAACCAAATCGCTTAAAAAAACATTGAACACTAAATGTTTTTTTGTTAATTAAAAATGTCAAAGGTTTTCTGTGAGGGTTAGGTTTAGGGGTAGGGTTAGTATAGGGGGATAGAATATACAGTTTGTACAGTATAAAAACTATTACGTATATGGAGTCCTCATAAACCACATATGCACGTGTGTGTGTGTGTGTGTTTCAGTCTCTTGCTAAAATGGCTGGCTGGTTTTTGCCTGGCCCTCATGTCGACGTTTAACGTGGCTTTTTAACACCTTTCTTTCATTTTTCAAACACAACCGTTCAAACACAAAAAACATTTCATAAAAAGAAGCAGGTTCAAGTTATTTTAGATAGTGTGTTTGTAATGGTTGCTACGCCCTTATAATTATGTGACGGAGCGCAAGAGTCACCTCTGATGGACAGCTTTACAAAATTGTATTGTACAGCAATTTTTAAAAATGCTTTCAGATATTAAATACATTCTTTTCTAATGCCTATTAAATAATGTACAAATAATATGTAATATAAGTGTAATCATTACAGTATTTGATCTGTTTCCAGGGACTGATGGTGGCCGGGTTTAAACTCTCTGTTCCTTGTGTGACAGCATGTCTATAGAGTTTATTTCTGAGAGGGACACAGCAAGCACATTGAAACACCCCAGAGCCACACACACACACACACACACACACACACACACACACCGCTGAGTCGTGCAGCTGCTGGGTGCTGTCAGTGCTATGATGCAAATCACTTGTTTTGGTGAGTTTTTCTGCTCATCAGCACAAAAGTCACACGGAATGGAAAGGTAAAGCCAGAATTGCGAGTGCAACAATGGACTAAAATGATATTTTTGACATGCAATCAAATGCATAAGTCTCACTGCTGTACTGTAAGCTGCTGCAAGCATTCACCCATTATGAACGTTATAAAACAGCACTTACACCCGCCACAGAAGTCAAGCTAAAAACTGTTTGTCTGTTTTCCAGGATTCTCATTCTATGTGCACAAAGAATAATCAGACATGCTCTGATCTCTTTATTTACAGAGTCCCCATAAATCAAATGTGCTCATGTCTGAACCGTGGCCTGGCAGTAAGAGTGCACGCTGGCAGGTCGAACTGTGACGCTCATGAGATTGAGTTTTAGCGTAGCTGTTTCCTGTTCCTGTTTCATCATTTCCTCATCATGAACTGTGTACAGAATTCTATATGAGAGAAAAGCTTGTGTCGTGTTGTAGCCAATTATTATGTCTGATGAAGTAACTCCAAAATGGAGTAACAAATTCTCGTTTTAAATAAGCAATGTCGTGCGGATAATTGAAAATGTTGCTAATCGGGGACCCAACTGGAAGTAAACAAGACAAGCATTTAGGATAGGAGAGGGTGAGTTTAATCTATTCATTAAATATGTAACATGGTCATTTATTCAGTCCTGTGGCCTTCACATAATAGAGTTTTGGGCATTAATAAGCATAAAATAAGCTAAAGTTTTACCTGTTTGTTTGAATGCTAGCATAAGGGAGGATAACTCTTGCAAAGTGTGTATCAGAAGAGTTTAATACAGTATCTGTTAATGTTCTGCTGGCAATATTGTGCAAGCTGTTTTTATGACCTCGTATTAATTAAGAGACCACATGGAATATTTGTACCGTAACGTGTGACAAACGTAAAAAAAAAACAAATGAATAAAAAGTTGAGTAAAGTGGTGGAAAACTTAAAGCTGCAATCCGTAACTTTTTTTGGTTAAAAACCATCAAAAAACTTACTTATTGAGCAAGTACACGACAGATTCGTCTCCTTAACTTACTCCAGTCGCAACGGTAAGCTCATAATACTGATTTATAATTTGAGCGGTTGAGTCCGATTTCCCAGAAAATAATTAGTTTGTCTTAATGTAACTTCAGTAATGCAAAGTGCGTAAAGTAACCTGCAATTTTATAATTCAAACAGAGATGGCGGTAGAGAGGCAAAAGTCACTGACTGCAGCTTTACAATAAATATATATATAGAGAGATATATATGTGGCCTTTCAAGAAATGTCTACCCATCACCTACCAAACCATTAATAAAAATGCCAGAAAATGCTACTAATGGCCACGACAGAACAATCGCTGTGATAAATCGGGAGCGAGTGTAATGAGTACCTGCTGTGTGTGCATGGAAGCATGAAGTACATGTGACAGTGTATAATTAGTATAAGACTGTTTCCTGTAGATGGGATCGCCTGGTGAACTCTGGCGACCTTTGGCGCTGCCCTTCACATCAGCACTTTCCGTAGCCTGGATATTCCCCAATTATCATCCCCTTACAGTATTTCAATAAATAATTAAAGCGCACGTCATCAATCAAGGCTGAAACATTGATAAGAACGAGAGAGAGGGGCGAGCCGCGCGACTCGATATCATAAATAAGTTGTGCCTCGTAATATTCGCATAAATCATGCTGTAAAAATATTACGGGGCGCGATGGGAATTTTGTTAATTATGGCGGACGCTGATAACTCCAAGTGTAAAAATGACACAGCCGGCCTCGGATGCTGAAAGGCCATGTGCCCGGTGCCTGAACGAGCCGGCTCACGTTTCACGGGCTGTAAAAGTGAAGGAAATGCCCGGCTTTTGGAGAGATTGATAGTTATTGATTTAGCCGGAGGCCGACAGTCTCGTTCCTGCGGTTCCTGCTATGTGGCATCTGTGATAGCCGTGCACGGTTTCGGCGAGCGCGGACCACCTGCGGTGCTTTGCCGGCTGCCAGAGCAGCTTTATAAGTCTGTGATCCTCAAACTCCGGAGAGGAGGGATGCGCCGCAGCTGTTATGCGGATTAAACCGCACGCTTGCTCGCCCATAAGTTATGCACGTACGCGCGCATATGCTCGCATGAAATCTGTAACTCTTGTAGTTGTTATATTTTTTTGGACGGCTCTTTTTGGATAAGAGCGGCTGCTATCAGTTATTGCCTGCGGTAGTTTATAATAAACGAACGCCCCGCCGCGGGAACGCTGCGATAAGATGAGGGAAGTTTAGACCCCCGAGCCTCCGAAAACAAGCGCCCGCGGCTGGCGTGGCAAAGTTGTGGCAGCAGAAATGACTTTCCGTCCCCACTGGCTTTATGAGGTTTAACAAATTCGTATTTGCAAAATATAGGTGGCTAAATGTAATGCCTGCCCTCGATCAGATGAAGAATACATGCCGGTGAGAACATGAGTTCGTATAGCGACATGATCCCAGTTAACTATTATAGGTTGTTAGAATGTTTTCCTAACGTTTCCATTAAGTACCAAAAAAGTAACTTTCAAAACATCCATTTTTTTAGATTTAACGTTAATCAAACATATGTATATATATATATATAAGGATGACCATGACCATTATGATGCTGTCCGAGGGGACCAATGAGGAGACAGCTTTGTAAATATATTTTACCAACAAATAATTCATAAGAAGTCAGAAATAACTTCACTTCATAATTCCAATGGATGTTAATTTTCTATAAAACACAGTAGGAAAATGTTGAAGATATTCGTGTCGTTTTGAAAAATGAGCACATCCGTCCAAACAGCTCCAAAAACAATATAATAGTTCATACAGCTGGTCACGATTATTAGTTCTGTTTGTTATCACATTTGTCTTTGGGATACAGTGTAAGAAGATAGTTGTCTAGACTGTTTCCATGGTGCTTTACTCTGTTGTTTTGTCTATGTTGGAGTTTGACAGGTGTGTTCACTGTGTCGTTGTGATGATCTTTTTGTGTTCCACAGACAAACTAACAGCATTCAAGTTCAGAACGTGTAAAAATGGGGGGGGTGGTGAACTTTCCCTTGAAAGTTTTTTATCGTCCACTATGGTGGGAATGTTTGGTGAGCTTGTGGTGGTCGCTGGAAATTTTTGCGACAGTTTTGTACCCCTAAATAGTTTTCCTATGATTTCTAACGCTTGCATTCTAATCAGAGTTGGCTTTATATCATCAGACCCGTGTCGTTTTTAAGATCGCATTATGATGCCGCAACACTCGCTGCGTTTAACGTGTGATCTGTGTTGCGCAAACATCCCCGGCCTTCCTCGGTTACTGGAGGGTGAAAAAGCATCAGTATTGCATCGGTAAATGTGTGATTTATGTGGTAACAGAGATGCAATCAGAAGTGTCCAGAGTCATCAATCACAACTATGTTTTTCTCTCCTCAGCCTGTACATGGAGATGGAGGAGCCTCTCCTCCACAATGCATTGACATGCAAACCAGATCCCAGCAGACACATGAAGTATCAAACTGAAGTATCTGACTGATGAATGACAGAGCTTCACTTAAAGGTTGCCTTCTCTCTTTCTTTCTTTCTTTCTTTCTTTTTCTTTCTTTCTCTCTCTTTCTGTCTTTCTTTCTTTCTTTCTCTCCCTCTCTCTCTCTCTCTCTCTCGTTCTTTCTTTCTCTCTCTCTCACTTTCTCCCTCCCTCCCACTTTCTCCCTCACTCTCTTCTGTTTCTTCCTCCTTCACTTTCTCTCTCTTCCCTTCTTTCTCTCAACCACTCCCTCTTCCTCGTTCTCTCGCTCCCTCTCTTTCCCTCATCTGATTAATATGCCACTGCATCTCTTGATTAAACGCCACAAAATGACTTCGCATACAGCATTAGTAGCCATTTTTAAAATTGACTTCACCTCAGCTTTAGTATTGATTCTGTCATGCTCTTAACTAAGAATGCATGTTTTTTACAAAACACTGCTTTAATCCTGTCCATTAGATGCAGACAGTTAACATATAGCTAGAATGCAGTTCCAGTCGCATGAAAACAGAATAACAGGAAAAAAACAGAAATACACAAAAACGATAACAGATAAACGACTGGCTGTCGAGCCCCAAAAGTGCCGAATTCAAATAAATTGGGCCAAGCAACCCGTTATCAAAATGTGGCCAAATTTACCGAAATGCACCCTGGTGTTTTTCAAACGTTTGTAGATGGTATTATGAAAACAAACACTTGCCAAAATATGATTTTTGAAGTTTCACATAAAAACTTCACAAAAACAAACTCGGCACCCTAAACTTTTCGTAAACACAGCAAACAACAGTGCGCCGCTCGTATGAAGCTGGCAACTGTTAAACGAGCAGACACTCCCATCGAAACCAAAGTCGGCACTTCTCAGCTCAGCTGCTTTTGAAGTCATTCAAATATAGAATCAGTATGACAGTGCTGAAGATGGATGACACAGTTCATTGTGAGCCAGAGAGTCAACCAGCTTCATTATTTTACAGTCGTCTTCCTCTGTTGAAATAAGAGAAGGGAACAAAAACAACGAGTTCACGCGTGAGGTCTCACCTAACAAGATAAAAAAAGACTAGCATCAAAGATTTAACACATCGCTGAGTGTATTCCAAGAAGTGTTAAATACGTTTTGATACTTTTGATAAATGAGAGTGTTCTCACTTTATTAAAACGATTAAAA
>JAZGTI010001950.1:0-39632 GCA_036877585.1 Botia kubotai | reverse complement strand
TGTGTGTGTGCGCACTTGGATGGGTTAAATGCAGAGCACAATTTCCATATATTGGTCACCATACTTGGCCTCACGTCACGTCCTTTTCTTTCCTTAAATACTGAAGGTAATTAACCCTGTGTGCTTCTGATGTCAGTCATAACTCGTTAAAACCTGCTTCAAAAAATGTCAAGGGTCATATCAAACATTTATGATTACTCTTGTTTTATTTAAAGTAAGTGGTTAAAGTGACAGTATTTATTTTCATACAACAATAAAATAAGTACACTCTTTTATTTCAAAAGATCAGGGAGTTTGATTTCTTATGAAACGACTCTTTAAAATGTCTGAGATGTTGTGAAGTCCACGTTCTTCTGCTGAGTTCTTCACTGTTGTTGTTCTGTATGTGTGCAGAATACTTTACAGTGACAAAAGTTGTGGGGCAGCTCAGAAATCATCTCATCGTTTCAGTTCCAGGTGCTTTTAAAAGAAGCTCTTAGAATAACGGCAAAACTGAGCACAGGGGAGAAAAGAGAGGAGTTTTGAGATGCAGTAAAAGATCCTTCATATATCTACTGCATAATTACAATGTTTAATAATAGGATTTCTTTAACAGTGAAGCTCAGTGATTTTAACGTGTTTCTAAAGATAATACGACAGCAATGTCATAAAAGATTCAAATGTGAAATAAAAACATTTATTGTTACATTTATTATTAATAAGGACAATTTCAATAAAGTTTTTCCACTAGATAATATTGTTAATTAGCCCAGAGGTTCTTGTCTGGTTGGACCCGTGACAGCAACAAAACACAATGAGCCACATGATCGTGTGTTATTAGAATACCAGAATAACATTTTCAACTCCTAAAGGGAAAAGAAAACACTTGAACCTGATTTATTAACCTGATTATTAAAGTCAAAGTCTGTGAGAAAATCTTTGCTATTTTGGCACAAATTGTTCTGTCACTATAAATTGCCAAATTAGCCAGATGCCAACATGAACAGCTTGTGTGACATGCCCTACAGAAAAAAACACAACAAAACTATGCAAGAAAAACTAAAATAATGACCGAATTAGTTGAATTGACATACTTGTGTCCTAAATAATGACACACACAGAAGACTGACACATGCAGGAATGTGCACTGACACACATCGTGTTTTCAACATTGTTGTATTGATGTTTCTATTAAACACACCAGGAAATTTCTGAAGCAGGGCTCACTCACAGCTGTCCAGATGGATTATTTCTGTTCTGTATGGATGTAAGAGCTCTTAACTAAATGAGAGCTTTTGTATTTTATTGCTTAAATTTACAGTGAACAACTTAGCAGCCTTGATGTCATGCACTCCTCTCTCATCCCGTCTGTACAGGTCATCATTCTCTCTCGCCGCTCCAGCATTGCTCTCTGTCATGATGCTGGACTTATTTGCATTATGTAGTTCAGTTGTTTGGGCTGACTGTGAGGGGGCATCTCCTGCTGTTTATAAACTGCTGTCAGGGAGACATGCAGATTATGCCACATTAAAGACTGAATGATGCAACGTCACGCAACTGAAAATTGTCATTTGAAGCTTGTACTGAGGAGAACTGTTAGAAAATAACTGTGTAAATACTAGTATGACACACTTGACAAAATATCATATTTTTGAAAGTTTAGCTCACACAACAATAAAGATTTTGTCATCATATATTTAAAATGTATAACAAATGTTCCAAACATATAGACTAATGATGATATTATTTTTCTCCTAGAATGAAAGTGAATGTGTTGACTGAAGCTGCTGTTATGGGTGTGAGGAAGATTAAAGGGGAGTAAATGATGACAGGTTTCACTGTGAGGTGAATTTAAGATGATCTTTGGTTAAAGATGTTAAGCAAAATCTTTTCTTGTTTTTTACTTGCTGGTTTTTGGTGGAATTATTTGGAAAAAGATAAATAATTTTTCATAAAGACACACTGTTTTCTCCATCTAACGTTTATAATGTCTTAATTTGTAATGTTTGTTTAACTGGCGAAGTCTATTTTATCACGCTCTGTTGCCAGATCTGTGCTGTATGATTAGTTGCACAAAGCTGAAAAAATTCAGAGAGGAAAAACAGCACAAAATGGTTTATTGTTTCCGTGTTCAAACAAATCAGCCAATCATCTCTCAGACACAGTTTTTGGTGTTTTTTCTTTAAGACAGCAGATAAAAAATTTAGTCAACAGATGTGTTGACACCCTGAAAGCCAGAGAAAGATTTCACTGCCTCTGCTTGAGCTGCTGTTAAGTGCTGCTATGCTGTCATTTCTGCTGGAAGATCCTCAAAGATAACAGTGGTCAGAGTCTCCCGCTGTGTGTCTCCTGTCTGAGATGTGTGTGTCCATCAGTGGAGTCCACACCGTCTCCAGCATGTTCTTCTCTTTACATCAGTTCTTTGGGGTCTTGGACAGCTGTTGTACCGCAGAACACATTCAGATTTCAAGCCAGGCAATTTTCCTCTTGTGAAAGCGTCAGAATTGAAATGAACATAGTTTTCAGAGTTTCATATTCTTGTGTCAGTGCAGAAAGATGTTTTGTACATTCAGCGGTTGTGAATGCAGTATTATACTGTATAGGTCAAGTACATAACCATATGTTGGGCAGTAATGTGTTATAAAGAGATAACTGCATGATTTGTGACCACTGACTGCATGCAGATTCTGCAGATGTTTTCTGTCATCATTTTATTCATCCATCCATCCATCCATCCATCCATCAGCTGCTTCCCAAATTGTATTACTGAGGTAAAGTCTGGACTGTTAAGAAGTTTCGCTGCCTCTTTTGTTTTTTCCATCTTTAGACTTATGTACTAATGCTTCATTGTCTCAAGACGACACAGTATAAATCTTATGTTGTAATTTCATTTCATTTAAATACTTCAAGTACTGTAAGAATAGAAATGAGCTTTTAGCAAGTACACAAATGCATACACAGCAGCTGGACCGAGAGATTTGTGTTGAACGTATTAACCTGTCTTACTGTCTTACTGTGAGGGTGACACATCTCAGATAACTGACATTAATGTGAAGTTGAGAAATTACTGTACTACAAAAACACTGTTTAAATCAGCACAACTTACAGAACTACAAAACGAACACATCCTTGTGGTCCTAACACTAGGCTTCATTTATTTTCTTCTATGTAATGTTGATTTTATGGTGGAATAAGACTAAAACATGTTTTGGATGGGTTTTGTCATATTCACGTTTTCAACCCTGTGACTAATTTAAAAAAATCAGTATTATATTAGATGCCCTCAGTGAATTCACATAATAAACAGACATTTAACACATTTAACACATTTAACACATTTAACTATTTATTTTAGTTAACATTAACATTTAACTAAAATAAGTGTATTTTTACAGCACAGCCAAAGTGTTTTGACTTTCAGGTGATTTTTAGCTGTTAGGTGATAAAACACGTGAAGAACATTCCACAAATGAAGGACCTCAACACATATCCAGAGACTGGAGTATCACAGAGGCTTTGACATGAACTCCAGTAAACAAACGCCTACTGCAGCAAACACAGAACATCTTGGCACATACACAGAGGAGCCTGCTACAAACCACTCAAAAGTCCTTAGCAACCACACAGTATCACCCTGACAACCACCTACAACAATCCAACACTGTGGCTGTGAGTTTTGTACAGTCAAGCATCACTTATTTTTCTTTAGATGATGTGAAAAATCTATATATAGTAGGACCAAAAAAGTAAGACATATTTTGGAGAAGAATGCAGGTGATTTTTTTTGCTGAGGGTTTTTGGAGAACATTCTGTATGATTTATCACTTAGCTGCCGACACGACCTGTCAGAGATTTATACATTAGGACCCCCTGTTTCTCCAGGTCACCCCCACAAACACTGTCTTCTGCCGTTGAAGAAGTTACAAGGTTACAATTTTTCATAGTCTTTTTGCTCATCTTCAACAAGAGTTCCAATGCACAACACTTCTTGCAATTTGACCGACCCTGAGACCAATAATGACACAATCAGCTTCACAGGAAGACATGAAACTCTCAAAGTTATGCCCAGATCTCAAATGTGTTATTCCATGTCTGTGAGCTCAGGGACAAACTAAAATCGGTGACTTTTGAAACACAGGCTCTTCAATAGATGAGTAGGTGTTATGTGATGGAAGATCACCTTAGGTTGCCAGAGAGGAACTGGCCATTGGTGACCACAATCTTCCATTAAGACGGTGTCTGGTTTTTACAACAGGCTCTGCAATCTAATCAGAAACTGAACAGAGAAGGTGTCTGAAAGATGAATGAGTTTTAATGCATTCTGTTATACAATCCAGTGTCTTCTGATCATCACACATGACTGCAGATTCACTTTTGGATGTGGAAAGTCATCTGACATTTTATTAGCACTGTTTGCATTCTTAATTTGGATGTGTGAATTGTCCTGTGTTAAATCAAAGTGTGCTGTTTGTGAGCAGGATGTGCTGCTACTTTTCTTAAGAGATTGCTTGTTTTTGTCTGGCAGATGATAACTGGGGTTTAGAAAGCCTGGTGAATACCGCAGAGACTTGGAAGGGCTGGGCATTTAACTTGGGGAAATTACCTAGCAACCACCCAGAACACTCCAGCAACTGCCTAGCAATGTGCTAAAAGCTCTCAGGGCACCATAGCAACTGCATAGCAATTCCTTGGCAACCACTCACAAACTCTACCGCACGGTGAGTCATATATTCTACAAAACAACAATAAACCTATGTTTTAAAGTCAACTAAGCGCTGCTAAAAGTCATCACCTCCTTGCCAGAGCATGAGAACAGAAAGAGTCGAGTCAATAACTTTAAATACATGATGTTCTAGGACTGTCTAATGTATACTCTATTGATTCAAATTCTATATTACAGTCATTAGTAAAACAAATGACTGTGCTGTTTTGAGCAAACCCACGCCAAGAGAGACGTCCCCATCTGTACATCTGTACCCCATCAGACCCAGACTTCCGTCAATCACCTGTCTGCTGAGGGCCAGACAAAAGCTATGAATGTTGCATGTCTGTTTGCTGACAATCCATTTGGCTTGTAATTAAACTTCTCACTGTGCGTTGAGCTCCCCTCTGATCCGCGACTTCACATTTGAATGTTTTTGTAGCTCACGGCTTTGATTAGCAGTCTTACTGGGTTTCTCATCAATCAGAGTTTGTCAAGTAATTAGGCTAGCAGCATAACCTCAATCATAACAGGATACTGACCCCACATGCACACAACCCACCTCTTTAATACTGCCCTTTGATTTCTTTCTTAATTGTTTACATGGTTAGTCATTAAATTTGGAAAATAAAGAAGCCAAACAAACTGTAGTAACAAAATACCCATAATTTTTAAGTGTATCACATAGTTACATTATCTCTCCCCTCAGGTCTCTACCATGATTGGTTCCTGGTTCAAAAACTACATCTTTCAGAGACTTTGGGAATTGATTCTGAAAGCCTATTGGCTAAAAAGGGGCTTGAGAAGTTCACAAATCCCCTGTCGAGCACTAACTACTATTCGAGTGGGAAAGTGTTATCTGATTTTTAAGATAGTTTTGTTCTGATGATTGGTCTAAAATAACTTTTTCACAGAACATAAAGAAGCTGTTTAAAGGTATTTGTAGTTCTTTTCTTGCTGTAAGAAAATTCCTGCCATGATCTATGGACTCTGCACTTTTCATAGCCTCAGGGTTCATCCTGACAGCATCAAACTGTTCCTTCTTTAAATAAGCGCCATATGTCTTCACATCTATTGACCTAGTTCTGATGAAACATCAAAAAGCAGCAATACTGACTGCTGCACTGAGATGTGAAATCGCTTTCTCTTGATTATGAGAGAAAATCAGAGATGTAAACAACTGAATTCGTAATGACAAGAGGCAGTTATATATCTCTGTCTGGTTCCCTTTAATGCTTACATTCCACACATACAAACTGTCACAGTGCAGCTTATATAAAAGCAAAGGCCTGTGAGTACAAATGCATGATAGGATGCGCTGAGAAAGCAAAGAATCTGAGCATTGCATTTATCGCTGCATGCACAAAATGTGTTCTGTGTTGTGTTTCTTTAATCACTGCATGACTGCTGCATCGACAACATTCAACTCTGTATTTCACTCTTTTTGTTATTCCATTTTTTGTAGCTCAACTGATAAAGCATGATGCCAGCAACACCAGGGTCAGGGGTTTGATCCCAGAGAATACAAATACTCATAAAATGTGCTATTTGAATGTACTGTAAGTCGCTTTGGATAAAAGCATTTACCAAATGTCAATGTTCCCATGGTGCACAAAATCTTTATTTTCATTAAAGATACTTCAAATGAGCTGATGTTGAGGTCTACCTGACTTTACTGTTGTTATTAGAGTAAATGTTTAATTCAATAGCAAATTATTTAGCTGTGAAAATCAATTCAAGTAACTGTAAAATGATGAGAGCACTGTTTAAAATCTCTGTAGAGTTTGTGAGATGTCTCTGTGCTATAAATGTATAGAGGCACAAAACCTTAAACAGCAAAGATCTCGCAGCTCCTGCAGAAACATCCATCAGAGTTCCTCTACAGAGTTCTTCACAATTCAAACACCAAAGTCTTTTTCAGAGTTGACTGCACCTTGCTCTGTGTTGGGATATGTGTTGTAAGGGGCCCACAAAGATCCTCTGGGTACAGAATAAATCCCAGCAGATTTTGTGTGGTCCTACCAAAGCCTTGTGTCCATCTCTGTCTGATGTTTTTATGCAGGCAACATACAAACTCTGCCCACTGCATGGTACAAGTTCATGCTTGTACACTGTTTATTGACCTCGTTGGCTGGAGGTTCCTCTGTGTTTATAACTGTGTTCTCTTTTGCTTTGTGCATATTCTCAGCATTAGGTGACGAGTGTGGGGCAGCTGCCTTTAGTCTGATGACTGTTAATCAATGAGCACTTACTAGACTGTGTCCTGTTCTCTCTGTTTCCACCAGCTGCTGTGAGACAAATAGAGTTTGGCATTTGGTTTCATTTTAAATTCACAAGGGTTACGTTTTGCATTCTGGCATTGTGTGTATTTACCCCAGAGAAATGATTCATATGTCAGAGTGTCTTCTCCTGGGTAATGTTTGGTTTACAAACAGGACAAGGGTTTCCTCTCTCATGATGTAAAAATTGATCAGTTCTTCCAGCTGTTAACTGTGTGAAAAGCTTTCCTAGGTAGTGCAGATAGATAAGCAGATGTCTAAGCAGGTGTCCATAAACATTCCCACAGTCAGGTCATATAACATGTCTTTTGAAATGTATTCACAAGCATGTAAACCTTTTTATTTAATACGTTGTGTCAGTAAACATCTTACATCTGCACTCTGTTCGTTTGTCAGGTGTTGAAAAGCAACCTGCAGCGCATTCAAGATACACAATTAATCATTTAACCCCATGACCCTGGAGCTGTAAGCAGTGCTCTGCCAGTTGAGCCTTCCAGGAAAACATTCCAGATCTTCCTGGAAATTCAAGCCTGCTATTTACTTTAGATAAAGGAATGACATTGAGGTCAAAGTCAAAACACTTAGCAAATGAGGTTATATTATTCATCAACACTGTGGTCAAATACAATGTTTATTACATTGAAAGATCGGCAATGTTTTCTGGATTTTTTTTGCAGAACATTTCTACTCAGTAAACCGAAAGTCTTTTAATGAACTCTTGGTTGCCTGACGAAGCGTTCTATTCACAAACCTTTCCTTTTTCTCTCTATATCCTTGTGGCACACAATTCCCATTCAAATCAATTGATTTTCATTGTAAATTGTAGCGTGTGGGCGCCTAAACCCATAAACACTTGACACAAAGTACACCTGACTCATCAGTAGAGACCAACAAACTAACATACTTTAACATGAGGAAGCAACTGTGACACATCCAGCAGAATTCAGCCTCTCGTACCTGCATTTAAAATATCAGTCACTTAAAGAAAGTAGTTGTGGGTCAGATCATTCAGGAACAAGTGTGAAGGAAACATAAAAGGCAATGCTGTCACACTTGAGACACTTTCAAAGACGTCACATCTTTGGATTTGTATGCAGTATGTATTAAAGGGCCCTTTAAAGAACCTGTACATTTGCAGTCAGGTCCAGAAGAGTTTATGAAGGTCTGTTGATTGACATGTGTGTAGGTTTGATAAATTCTCATGCACTCTTGATATAGTGCTGCAGCTCAAGAGTGATGTTGCATTGACTTATCACTTATCAGTTACGTATTGCAAATTCCATTTGCCTACTGCTTTGATGCCGGTACCTTGTTTTGTGACAGCCGATCTCATTTTGCCTCGTTTGCATGCCTTCACTTCACCTCCTGTTATGTCTGTGAATAATATGTACTTCTTCTTTTCATGAATGCTTTAATTGCAGACGACTGCTACTTTTAGGACCTTTAATTTAATATTGGATCAGACACTTAATTAAGCACCAGTTTTCCATTTCTGTTCTTGTTGTCTCCTGAAAAATGTTTTAATTAAATTCACAGAATGCTGCCCAAGATTCAGAGTCTTTAATTAAAGAAGCACCTGTATTTCACTTCCTGTTTTGTGCACAGTTTATGATGTTACATTTGTAGATTTATGATTATAAGCTAACAGAGAAATGAACAGCAATAAACTGAGTTCATGAATATGCCCATAAGCATTTGTTACCCTGCAGAGAAATGATTCAGCACAAAGGTACAACTGCACCGCTGACCAAATAATGGATGTGTTGGCTAAACTGAGTCTCACAGAGTCGTCGATTGAACAACAGGAGACCAGGAACACAAGAGACTGACTCGCAGCACACAGCTGCTTTGTCAGTTGCACATTTCAGAGAAAAGACCCTCAAAGATCTTGCAAGGATGTTACAAAGAAGCGGAATTAGTTACTCAGTGGAAAGATAGAGGTCTCTGCTACCAGGACCTGGGGCTTTGAATCCTGCAGGGAGATGAACGAAACATTTTCCAGCAGGATGGATCTTCACACTGATGGTGCTGGTAAGAGGGCTGATTCATGTGAAGGCCAGGCTGGGGTTTCCACACTCAGTGGGGTCTCCTGGGCTTCTGCGCCCACCTACATCACTAAACTCTGACTGCAGGACCCTGAAGGGGTTCGACTCAACTCTGCAGGGGTACACTCACAGAAAGAGACGTATAGCGGCTTGTCTCAGAGGTCAACGATGCCCCTGACTCCCATCAATCAGAGGAAGAGGCTAAAGGTGCGAAAAAGAAACTGTCACACATTCATGTGTGGTTTCTAAATCTGGACATTTAAATGAAACAGATAAAAATATACCAGTCCTGTTCTGACGTTTCCACAAGCACACATGCCTAGAAAATGTAGATAGACAGGCAGGAATACCAATTTTCACCTGTGTGCTGTTTGAAACATAATAATAGCTTTAATAAATAATGAAATTCACTGTTGACTAAGAGAGCAGATTTCCCATCTCTCCTCCCCTGTCACTTCCTGTCTGTACTGTAAATAAAACATTCCAATAGAAATTCTGTATATTAGATACATGCCCATTTCTTTAAAAAAATGTTGGTTAGCTTGAAAACATCTATGTTGGAAGTTTAACCTTATCTCAGAAAAACAATGGTCAGGAAATTGAGAGTAGGAGCCAAATTCCAAAAGATCAGGTAAAAGGTCTCCTCAGTGTGACAGTGAGCGAGATGAGGAGTGACATGACTGTTGACCTGGTCATCTGTATGATTTTGACAAGCAGGAGGTGAGATTGTGGTCGAGACTGTCGTCTTTGACCTGTCAGCTGCTCTGCTCTGTAGTGGGCAGTGTGTTAGTTTGTTATTATTCTTGATTTGAAGCATTTATGAAATACTTTGTGACTTAAACAGGCGTGTCCACCTCATTTTTCTTTGCAGCTTAATTGTCATATGCAGTGAGTCGTTAAAAAGCTGCATTTGTTGCCTTAATGAATATGTCTTCTGGTTAATGTTTTTGCCCATCAGAAATTAACATTTTATTTATTCATGTTTCCACAGTTTAATAAGACTGACACCGACAGAAAAAAGCAAAGGTTCAGTTTCTTTACATTTAATCAGGCTTCATACGTCATAGAATGAGTTGTGATTGTGTTTTAAATTGTATTTCTTTGCAGAAAGACTGTTGTACTCCGGCAGTGGAGTACATACTTACATACTGTAGTACACCTGGAGAATGTACACACGGACACACCCGTGATGTGATGAAAAGATGACAGACGACATGATGATGAACAACATGAATCTTTTTCATTCATTCTACAGGTATGTAAAAAACATCATGATTATAGAGTTTGTCATCTTATGCTTGTTTTTTCCTTTCTTTTCTTCCAAGACAATATTACCAGTCATTACATCTTTGAAACAGTGTACAGTACATTAAAAACTGACTGAGGAGTTGTGATGTTAGAACAATGAAAGATGATGTCAATCATACTTGATAACTCTTACAGTGTTTTATTGTACATTACATCTGTTTCCGTCTGTGTGGCATAATGAATTATTTTTTGCCATTTTAAAGATAAACACAAAAGTTTGTTTTTGGGACAACAACATTATTGTCTGGCTGTTTTTTGTAACTCTCATAATTCTCTACGAGGATGTGTATGGTACTCATATTAAACACTGTTTAATAAATACAAATAAAATACTTCAGAATACAAATTCAAATAACAGCATAAATATAATGCTGTTGTTTGACTGTTTATTATATTTATTAAAGTATATTTATTACATATAAATATATTAAATATTTATATTTAAATCTATTTTATATTTAAGTATAAATATTTAAATTTTTTACCTTTTAGCAAATAAAATAGTAAGTGAACATTAGTCAACATTAGCTCTCTGCTCTCTGCTGATCTGAGGTTTTCTTTAACCAGAACACAAACAGGTAGTTTAGATGTTTCCTTGTGAAGGTTTTGCATATACATCAACATATTTTCAAATGCGTTTTTACGGTGTATGTAATAGCCTTAATAATTTACATCAGCATTATATTTCACAAACAGCTGGTGGAGATTGACCACAGTTACTAACAGATACTGCCAATGGCCCAACATCAATGATTATCTTTACACTTAAAGAGATGGTACTGTAGAGTGGCCAGCTGCTCATCCTCGAATCACACAGCTAGCAAACATTGTCTTCAGTTATTCTAGAGCTTACTTCATTCACTGGACAGATGTTGTGAAGAACAGAACTCTTGGCAGGAGATAGAACAGCTGGTCGTGTGTGCTGGTGTCTCAGGGAAGATGCTGCAGATTTCTGCAGGAGTCGAGTTCATAAAGGTTATGAGAGTCTTTCTTTAATCAGGTGTTTAGCAGACTGTCTAATAAACTACTTCCTGTTAAAGATGAGATAAATTAGTAAGATGATGTTGACGCTCATGAGTGCCACTCGCTAAATACAGCAGACGGCCCCTTCACAATCGCTCTGTTCATCTGTAGGAAATGAACAAATCTGATGTTATTCCTTTACGTTTTATTTTTCAAAATGATGGAGAAATTTGAACATTTTATACAGCAGACTTCCTGTAAACTGTATTATTTTAATTATTTTATAATAACACATTTTGGAACAGCACAAAAAATTATATGACTTAATAATAACACAATTTTTTTACAAAATACAAATAAACGGCATATTAATTTTTTTAGATCTTCAAGTAGTTCCGATATAATTGTTTTACTAAATACATTGTGATGACAGTACAAATGTTTACCTTCTCTTGTGGCAGTGTTGGCCGTGTAAAACTTTCTGCCAAGGTGATAGGGTATTGTGGGTGGTCGTCGAGGTGTTGCTATGCAGTTGCTAAGGTGTTGAGAGTGGTCTGTGATGTGGGAAAGTGTGTCTTATGATGACTTTTTAAATGCCATCTAGGTAGGCAGCTCTCTAGGTTTTGCAGCATGTCTCCTCAGCTCAGTTTTACATCTCAAGTCCTTCATTATTCTTGGACAAGGTGTGAGAGACACACGTTTACTCTTAATGAGGTTGACCTTTTCTACACAGGTCACTGCAGTTAATGAAACACATCTGTGTGAAGTTCATCTGTCTTTACAGCCCCTGCCTCTTTGATTCATATGTTTCATTTCAGCATCCAGCTGAGACTGACGGAACTGACAGCATGATGAAATGATGTCACACTTTATGAATCAAAGAGAATCTTGACGGATTTCTGCTAAAGGTACCAAATGGAATCACAAAGTAACTTGACGTTGTCTGTTGAAGTTGCTCTGTGTTAAAGCTCTGCCTCTATGGTTCTCTGATATTGTGCTGCTGCAATGAAACCACAGCGTGTTGCTTTGCTCTGTAAGGTGCTCTGGGTGGTTGCTAGGCAGTTGCTAGGTATTTCTGGGAGTCAAAACGGCACATTGCCAAGTAGGATATTCTCATATATGTGTAGAACTTTTAAATGGAGTTTAAATATCTATGTTTTCGTCTGCTAGGGGAAAATTGTGAGTCTGATTGCTTTGAAAATTAAAAGCACACCCTCATCTGCATGATTTGAGCTATCATTTAGTTCCGTAGCACAAATGGCGTGCAATGATTCAAGATTTTGCCTGATCGTGTAAAAACTCACTGTCACAATGTTGCAATTTCTCTGATCTCTTTGCCAGCATTTGATAAGGTGTTCTGAGTGGTTTTAGCTCCGTTGCTATGGTGTTCTGTACTGTTTCTAGTGTGTTGCTATCATTGCTCAGGTGTTACTTACTGCCATGAAACAAAAGGGCCCATGTATATTTACATTGATGCATTTGGCAGACGCTTTTATCCCAAACAACTTACATTGCATTATACTATACATTGTTTCTGAGTATGTGCAATTCCTGGGATCGAACCCATGACCTTGGTGTTGTTAACGGCATGCTCTAACCACTGAGCTACAGGAAAGCCATGTACAAGCCCCTAGGTGTTGTTCTGGTCCGTAGGTATGTTTTAGGACCCCAGAAAGCCTAGGGGATATTTTGTCACCCATTTTATTGTTAGCTAGGCAGAAACCTCTTTAAAACTTTACATTTTCTATGCTTAGAATAGTCTTTGAACAAAGACTGTGCAACTCACAGAGCACCACTGCTTTGCCTTTCCAAATATTTCAAGATCTTCTTTTTGTTGTTGTTATTGTCACTTTATTTTCACTGACATGTTTTGATGGATGTATTGTATGTTTAGATCTGTGCTGCTTTGTATCAGTAATTAAAACTACAGCAAAGTCAATAACCTGATGCCAAACTTTGATAAAGTTTCTTGTTTCAACTGTTACTCCTTTTGAGGAGATCTTTGTGGTCCAAATGACTTTTTGACAGAATGGCTGAAGCAATTTGTTGCACTTGCTAAATTGCTTCTGGATTTAAAAAACAAGTATTGACCCAATGAATTTATCAGAGGAAAACAAAACACACTGACTTATCACAAAGTGGACTCAATGTGTTAAAAGGTTCAATCTCAAAACATCTATAATATCTTTAAGGATGTTCCGGTCATTGTTCTGATCTCAGATCAGGTGTTTCAGGTCATTGAAACAGGATGTGCAGTGGACTTGTTGCAGTTGTTTTATTGTAATGAATGTGCTTGATATGTTTTAAGAGGCAGATCTGTACAATTACTCATAGTACAATTACAACAATTATGCAGAGTTGTTTTTGTCAATTTCACATATAAAGGATCTTATAGACATCAAACTGAAGGACATGTTTGTCATTTGCAGGGCCTAGTTGGCCCCAGGCTCCATATAACCCCTAAAGACACAATTTTTAGGGGCCCTTCTTTCATATTCACAACAGTTACAATTATAAATGTAGCACATGTCTCTGAAATGAAAATGAAGTGCCTATATAACTCCCTGTACATTATTATCTCCTTGAAGTGTAATTTCAAACAGAGCCTCTAATTGTCCTCTACAGACGGACATCTTTGAAAGCAGTTAGGTGAGGTTTACCAGCGACTAATAGAAACACTTGGGGCTCAGCATAGGAAACCAATGAAGTGTATTAGGATTAAGAACAAGTAAACGCATTGAGACAAGATTCATACACATTCACATTGATTAACACCACTGCTGAACTGTGTGTGCGCTCACAACACAGTGGAGTTTGTGGATCATTTTCTTAAATTATGTGCTTAAAATTGGTTTACATTACTTATTCTTATAAAGCTTTGCCTTAATATATAATATACTGTAAGTGATTTATTTTAAGTTTATTGTGCTGTTCTTTCTCAGATATGAACAACTACGGTTACTTTTTGGCATCTATTAGTGCTGCATAGTAAAATAAACATATTTAAACAGGTGTTTGGCATCATGGCTGTTTGTTATTTGCATATTTTAATGTGTCTGGAATAGTTTTATGTGGTTTTTAACTTTGTATGGAATCTGCTTTATAAATTACAGTAAAAGATGAGAAGTCGTAAATGAAGGGGGGTGAAGAACCTGTGTTGTCTACACGAGCACCATAGCTTAATGTGTCAAAGTACACACCCAGCCTTTTTGCTCAAGGAACCCCAGAAACATAGAATGAAGTATTTATTTCCTTTTAACCTGTGCCAGGTCACAGGTCTGATGTAACCTGGAAAAATGTTCAAATCTGATTCAAAATGTTATTAAAAATCATTTGTGTTGTTATGTTTTCCATTACACTGCATTTCCAAATGCCAAAATCTAATTGCCTCTTTGAGTAGTTCATTGAAGGTCAGTTTTGGACTGATGGTGTTTGCGTGACCACATTAGCTTGGACTGTGTTATCCTCTGAATCTGTTATAAAACACAAGTGGAGAGACACAGACAGTTAGAGAGAGAGACAGTTGGGGCAGTCAGACAGTCTTAAATTCCCTGCACAGAGTGCTTTCAAGTGCAGCAATTAGTAATGCACATTTCACTGCACGGATTGCATGCAGAGAGACGTGTGATGTATTTCCAGCCTGCAGATGTGCTTTCATCTGAGTAAATGAGTTGAGAGGCAGTGTGGACAGTCACTCACTGCAGTGCATCAGACAGATTACTGAAGACTGCATTACTATCACATCTGATTTATAATCTGTTTGGATTAATGGTCTGCGCATGCACAGTTGAATGTTTTAAGGCATGTAAATACAAATGACACCATACAGCTGGATTTTATGCTTGAATGGATCCTGAATGGCTGTTTTCGAACAGTTTCAAACACCCCCCGTCTGCCATTGGTGGGTGTAACAGGGAGCCCCACCTCAAATTTATTCCAGTGGTTTTGCAGATTGCATTATGTCTGACCACTCAAACAAACAGATTGCAATTCTCTCTGGTTTTTGCGAGGTTTCTGTGTCACTTCCACTTTAAAGTCACTGTTCTGTGACAGCATCACATCAAAGCAACACACAACACTTGAGGAACTAAAGTGTAAGAGAATTAATACCCTTTAAATTCTGACCTCAGAGTGGATTACTGCACTGTATCCATATTCATAAATTATCCACAGGGAAAACATATCGCTCAGTGACAAAAGGAATTGCACAGCTTCTCAGCAGGCTTTGCCCATATGGCTGTGCTTTACACAACTGACTGGCTTACCTTGCATAGCAGAACCACACATTCTTTCTCCTGGTCTCCTTTCTTGAGGCTGTGAAGTAAAGCCTGGCTTTGATCCAGATATTTATGCTGATAAGTTGCTTTCGAAAGTAAAAAGCCTCGCTTTCATTCCGCAGAAGCAATTGTTTGAGCTAATACATGTCAAGATAGGGGCAGCCGGTGGTATTTCTGCAGGCCTGCTGAAGTTCTCCTGCTTAAAGAAGACCTCATTGTTTGCCTGAAGTTTACAGCAGGCTGTAGAATTTGATGCAGTGTGGACATTTATAGCACAGAATAACCAATAGAGCAGAACACAATGGCACAGTATTGTGAGGGTGTTAGTGTGACCTTACGCTAGCAACATATCACTCCTTGCATGTCTTTGTTATACAGCTACAGCATGTGTACAGTAGTACAGTGATAGTTGAGCTGCTGAGGTTTAAAGGTGTTTCGTTCATTTACAGGTATGTAAACCTGAAGTCTATTAAATACTCGTACAGTTCTAACCTGACCTGAGTTTCACCCTCATGTTTCCTTCAGGTGGCAGAATTCAACTGGTTTTATTGGCATGTGATTTTGAACAGGTGACACATGATCAAACAGATCAATGTTTGTGAAGGTATCATTAAATGGAGTTTGACAAGCTACTTAAAATCCAAATTTATTAAGCATACCAGTTTTACACTACAAAAAAAAAAAAAAAATATATATATATATATATATAAATAACAGCCCAGCAAACAGGTTCACTGAAATGAATTAAACTTTCTAAAACATTGTGGACAATTAGGTTTTGCATGTTTGATTATTGACAGTTCACTTGAATGATTGGTTACTTTTCAGTCGCCATGGTAACACAATTGTTTCTCTGTGGTTGGTTAAGTTTGCTAATATTCTGGTGAAATGAATGAAAGCTAATCAAATTAAACATGTTAAATATATCAAACTCAATATACTGAGCTCACGAGGAGAAATGTCTGAGGATGTTCAGTGTGGACCAGAGACATTTGCCTTTATTAATGATTTCATCATTTCAACAGTTTTTAATGAGAACTGGAAACTCGCTGCTATATGAAATACATCAGTTCCATGTTTTTTCTTAATGTATATTGAGAAACGCAGACGTGTTTCTGCTTTACAGAACATTGCCAACTAACTCCAAAAATTCTTCAATGAAACCATCACATTGTTCGTTCTAAAACAATATACCCAGTTGTGTATGTTTGCATTTGCATCTCCAGGAGTCATTAAGCAGAAGCTTGTGTTCTCAGGAGAACTTTGAGATAATTGAAACAGGTGGGAGAGAAAACAGTGGGAACCGTCAATCACCAATCAGTTAGTACAACTGTCTCTCTCAACTGTTATTTTCTTAGTCTGGATCTTAGATGCACTCAAATATTGAAAAGAAAATGATCTGAGTTCATTGAGCTTCTCTCAGGGGCGTCTGCTGTAAATGACACAAAAACAGTGATATTTATGTGTCGCATTATGTTTAGTTAATATTTCTTTAGCACATTTTGAGGAACTAAATTCTCATTTAAATTTATTTCAAGACATTTTATAAAGTAGTAATGTAGTTCTCAGTTGTTTTTTAAATGTAGATACGTTGTTTGGATTATATTTGGATTATAACTGGAGTGCCTCTGACACTCCAGTTAACTTTGGGTGACGCTGAGCTGCTACAGTAAGTCCCACCCTTTTCTCCCCACAAACCAGTAGGGGAGCGCATGCGAGCACCTGGACTCCACCCCTTACCTGGACAATAGACGCGCCCCTGCATTGAATAGCCAAATGACTCGTGCAGTATACTGTACAACAGAAGACATTACACTGAGTGATGTATCGTACAATACAATGCCCTTAACTTAAGCTTCTGTTATGACAAACTATCAAAAGTCATATTTGCCACTATTTGCTTATAATAAAGATAAAAAAGATAAAAAATAAAGATAAAAAACAAATTAGCGTTGCATAATGCATTTTATTTCACATACTGTTGTTAAAAAAGGAGGCCATACACATATTCCCCACACTATCAAGAGCACAACGTTTGAAGTGGACTAAGTATACTGCATGTGGTCAATCTGCTAACAGGCAATTTGAGTTTCTGACCCTGTGGCACAAATTAAGGATGCTTACTGGATTCCTTATGTCAGTTTGTGCTCTGCATTTGCCACCAGACTGGGGACCAATGGTGTGTTCATGCTCCGTTTCTCGCTTCTTGCTTAAAGAGGCAGATGGATATTCAGAGCTTCAGATATCAGAGCTGTGTCTTGTGGGAATGAGTCTTCAGGTTTCTTGACTGTATTTTGATTATAAACTGACAGAAAAGCTTGTTTCTTGTCTCTTGTGGTGAACTTGCACTGAAGTCTGTCTCATAATTTTGTTTCTAAGCAGTTGATGAGATGACATTCTGTGTCTCTTTTGTGGTCAGACCTTTGACCAAGGTCACATAAGGTCTGGTCCATATGGCAGCTTATTCTGGCCGTAACCAACCGGTCATATTGAAAGAGACCATGTGACTATCAAACTGACCGACCACAGTGTCATTTTTAGAATGACACAGTTTCTCATTTTTAGGCGTGTTTATAATAGACTAATGTGGAAAAAGTCCAAAACAATAAATAATGCTGTAGTCTCTGAGAACAAAAGTAGCAGAAAATGTGCAGTGTAGAGTCTTAGATCAGAATTGCCCATCTAATATTAATAATTATATGCTATTTGATAGACAGAGGTCAGTCAACACAGAATATATAGTTCTGGTCATGAATAATGAACCGCTTAATGCCTCAGACTCTGTTAATGATTTTACACGTGCTGCTAACTTGACCTAAAACTTGATTGATTAGTTCATCTGTTGTATCAACCTAATAGTCTTTGTTTTGGACCGATGACATAATCCTGTAAAGACAGGCAGTCAGATTAGATTTTTTCAGTTTGGGAAAGTGCTTTTCAGTTTTGTGGGCAAGATGCACGAGACAGCAACATACTGGACTGACATCATTACATCACAAAGTCAATGTTGTAACAGCTTAAATTGTCTGTAATTTGTGTGTCCATGTATGACCTCAGAGCTCGCATTCAGTTGATGTTAGTAAAATAGACTAGATTTTTTGGCCCTGCAAGTCCAAACTTCAGAATTTCCTGATGCAAGCTGCTTACTGTGTAGTGAATGATCTCCTCTCATACATTCACATCTGAATGGAGCGTTTAAAGAACAAAGAGCACATGTTTAACGAGGCTTATTAAATGAGGACAGATATACAGACAGAGGTTAGAGGTTCTAATCATCTTGTATTGAATTGCTGTCACACCAAAGGCAGAAAGAGTTGATTACAAATAATGTTGTAGAACATTATCTAACCTGTCAGATCAATAGTTACAAAATTAAGTTGTCAACCACCATGGACTCTTTGACCTGGCTCAGAAATAGGGGAATGTTTTGTGCTGTTTTTGTCTTGTTGAGTTATATCATAGAGACCAATTAAAACAATCAGAGAAATTATTAGTGGCCATTTAGTTGCCTTCATAAATGAAACTGATTCTAACTCGATTCAGAATTCAGTCATAATCTCTTTATCACGTTAACCTACAAGAAAAAAATAATTAATTCATTATAGATTCGGTTTCACTGCAGGATTTTATGATGAAGGCATAACATGAAAATCTTACTTAGAACCCGTTTATTTTATTTATGGATAGAATATCTGTTTAAAGATTCAGGCAGGGAGTGAAGATTCGACATCTGAGATGACTCCAGCGCGAAACCAATGCGCCACCGGACGCCGTTTGGAGGACGCGCAACATTTCCACAGGTAAGTGATGCGGTTTGTTTACGTTTTGCAAGACGTGTCTGGCTGTGTTTTTGAATGTCTTTATTAGCTAAGTGTTAAGTTAATCTCTGTTGGGTGTTTAAGCGTTAGAAACCTGTTGCTGATGGGATTCTCTGTTGGTTTGTTGTGTCTGACGTGCACTGGTGTGTTTGCGACGGGTTCATAAACTGTTAAGTTCATGTGATTGTGTTTGTGATCGTTTCATGCTTTTGTGGCGAAAATGAATGAACATGTTTCACGTGCTCGTGTACTTGGAAATGCGGATTATAGAAAGAGAGAGAGAAAGAAAGAGAGAGGACAGGAATACCAGCAAACAAGATCGTCGCTCCGTTCTCCGTGCGTGACTTGAGAGTGTTTCTGGAGCATTGAGCAGCAGTGCACACAGATAATTACTGTCACAGCTGGAGAACGGAACGTCTTTCATGACGCAATAAGATAAACGGGCAGAGATTTATTTCTCAGCGCTGTCATGTTTTTTGATCATCTTGTGTCTTCACAGATCTCTGTAGCGGATGCCCATGATACGACCATCTCATTATACTCAGAGCATCCATATCAGACAACATCTGAATGACAGGACACGTTCTCATGTTGTCATGTAGAGGATGCGTAATGCTTGTTTATGCTTTTAAGATCACCCAAACATCACAGACATGCTGTACGGCATGTGTGCTTTTGAATGTAGTTCACTAGATTTAAGCTATACATTAAAACTTTGTTTCATACAGGATAACATATGCCTGAAAAATCAGTGTGGATGCTGAGTTTGAGAGAGCTTTATTTTAATATGGTAATCTATATCTACAGATCTATATTGATATTTCCAGCCGACACACTAAGGCAAAAGAACATAGAGGTTGGCATGGCTTTAAAGAAGGAGAGAAAGAAAAGCAAAAGTTGAAAATTTCTTTGGCAGCAGTGTGTTCTGTACATTTGTGACCCAATGTAAAATCAGAGTCAAATATTACTCATTATATATGTATTGTATGTATTAATGTACGTGTGTATATATTTAATGAAAAATAAGATGTGTATACATGCCTGTAAAGTCTTTTCTTCACAATGAAAGACAAGAGAGTAAATGAGAGAGAAAGATGTCTGAACTGAATAGATTGTGACTCTCAGATTCTATTAAAGAATTCTGTAACTTGTTTGTCAGCCAGAATAATGACCAGAGAGAGTTCCTCAGTTCAAGCTGTTTGGATGAGTGTGTCAGCACCAGTCTTCATATAAGGCTAAAACAGACAATAGTGTTTCTCTTAGGAGACGATTCATTGTATAATGTCATTATGGACAGTTGGTTCTGTCTACAGTACTGATCTTGCCATAACAAACCCTGTAAGCTCACCTAATAAAGACCTTTGGGGGTTCTTCATGAGTAGACTACTGCTCTCTTGAGTAATAATGCATGCATGCAGTAAAGACACAGTGTGCATTTCAAACGGGGGGCAAGGAATTTAAGATTTGCTCGGCTGCCCACAGAGGGTCTCCAACAATAAAAAAACCTCACTAAAACTCAATAAAAAACAGTCATACCATTGGGAGCCCCTCACTGTAATTAGACTTTCAATTAATTCAAGCATGCTCACAGGAAAAACATGAAATAATCTTGCATGCGTATCAAATGTGCTCCTACTAATTGGTCTTTTTATGAAGCTGTAGCCAAATCCTCGAACAACCAATGCTAGCATTAAAGTTCCCCAGTTTTTAGGAAATCCGGGCTAAAGTGTGGGAGGTGTTAGCTGGTGTGCTGACTAGAAAACATTGGTCTGTGTCATGAGTCTTTATCGAAATCACTTTAGCTTTACTTTCTGACAAGCTTCGGTGATGGGTGCTAATGAACAGCAGGTCTGGGATAAATGAAAGAGGGTGAAATCTCTGGTTTATGAAGTGTTGAGAACTTTACTGATGGATTTGAGGATAGCGAGGCCAAATTGAGAATCTCTAAATGATGAAGGGTCAGAAAGGGCAACATTAGTTAGATTTAACACCCTCATCTCACAGCATATCTGATAATCAGACATAATGTTCTTACTGGAACTGGAGCTCTGTTTCTTAATGTTTTGCAGATGTGTTGTAGATGGTTGTGTTTTTCTTCTTGTTGTCATTATTGGTCATTTAAAAGACAAGCATCACTGTTAATATTGGTTTAACTCCACATATTTGACTTGGTCTTCTAACCCGGCACCATTTGTGCTCCAGACATGAGTAAAAGCTCAAATCATGCAGCTGATTCAGGAGAACTGTGCTGTTATTTTTCTAAGCTATTGGGCTTTCCAGGCAGATGGGTTAAAAATCCCATAGCCTTCATTGAAAGAGACCCAGGCTACATATAGACTTGGGGTGAGCTTGATTGACTTGGACTAGTAAGCAACACCCAAACAACCACTCAGAACACCCAATCAACCAAAAAGAACCATTTAGATTCCCTCAAGAAAAGATTTTCTGTGAAAATCAAGATATTATTATTATTCAGAATATTTGCTCCTCTCTTATTGGTAATTTATACAGCTTTAGGGAGAACATGGCTATGTAAATTCAGCTTTTATGACTGCAAATGGAACATGAAATCTATTTACTTTGTCCTTATGAAAAATGTGCTTTGATTATTGAGCATAAAACAGTTGAATGCATGTTCACCCCACATGCCTACAGCTAAGTCTATAAATAAAGCATTTGCGGTCGTATTGTGGTTTGATTGATTTGATGTAGGATTCCCTGATCCAGGTATTCTTCATCTTGGATAACTTTTATGTGCTGTAGTTATCATGCTGGTGTGTTTGTCATTAGTCATGTGTCTCTATGACATTAGGTCTCGGCAGATTGTTCGCACCTGCTGCCAGCTGTCTCAGGTTTACGAGACCTTTGATTTATTACTTAATGTAAATTTCATTTTGCGCTTTGTTCCTACACCATTAATATTACTGTAGGCCAGCTGTACGCAAACCTGAAGGAAGTTCAAACATTTGTTTGTGCGGTGACATAGCAGTTTTTAAATAACTGTATTTTCAGTCAAGTGAGAAGTCGTGTGACTACACAGAGATGTATTGACTGAGGGTTTGCTACCTGCACACTCTTGCAATCTGTTGTCAAAATCTAAATTTGGCCTCTCCATTGTTTTGTTTATAATAAATATAGTCTCTACTCAAACCAGAATTGTGTAGTTTCATGGTTGGTCTAGCATGGAGGCCTCATGTGCTGGTGTCCATACAAAGTTTACTAGCCTAAACGGAAAGAGTTTGATCATTCCTATTCACCAGATAAACCATGGTGGACAATCAGCTAAACTAATTAAGGTTACTAGTGGACAATGACTTCATCCATCCATTTATTCATCTCTTCTTCCCTTTCCGGCCTCCCTTCTTCATCCGTCCATCCATCCATCCATCCATCCATCCATTCTCTACATTACTGAGCAAGAAATCGATCTGTCACAAAAACAACAGTGCCATTCAACCTTAGAGAAGTGCTGCTTTTTATTAGCAGTCTCCTACTGTAGTTGTCATCTTCAAGGTGTCTTCTCTGTTTATATTGTGTTCTTTGTTTCTGTGCCAGGCGTTGTATTGGTTATGGGTTTATGACTTTGAGAAAAACAATATCCAGCCTGTTTACAGGGTCTTTTGAACAGAACAGCTCAAAGTCTGTGGAATTTTCTAATAATGCAAAAGCATCTTTCCTTTGTGTTTCCTTTACAGAGTAAATAGTTGCACCCAGTAGAGCCATGACAATTAGTTACCAGGACAGCTTCCTCTTACTAGTTAATTCTGCATTTGCTATTGGGGGATATCAGCAGTACAGTAGCTATTCCACCAGGCTCACTAATAATGTAATCATCATCTTGACTAGCTAACAGCTGTTGAAGGATCGTGGATGGCACATGCCGACCCTTCATTAGACACCCTGTGTAGGAGTTTGAACGATTATGTGTCAGCAAAGCTTTTAAACTAACTCACTGTGCCAGACGGTAGAACCTGACAGCTCAAGAAACGTCACAATTAGCTGCCACAGCACAGATGCATTGTGGGAAATTCTTGAAAAGTTATACACCAACATTACTACGAAACAAGTTTTTTATATATCTGCACTTTCAGCAGCGCAAAAAACATGATATGAAAAGCAGGTGCATACCACTTTACCAAGTAAAGTTTGTCGAGATAAACTTTGAATGTTGGTTTGACAAAGCTTGGAAGTTTAAAACAATCTGAAGATTAGTTTAAAGGCATGAATACTTCTGAGCATTTTGGCAGTTTGAAAACCTCTGTGTAGTTTGAATGTTTCGGAAGTTTGACGGGATGTAGGTGTTGCTGGGATGTAGCTGATGTGTTCAGAACTGAGGCAGTTACCAGGGCTTTGTGACTGGTTTCTAAAGTTCTAGCATGCTGTTGCTAGGGTGTCCTGGGTGGTTGCTAGGGTGCTGTTAGACATTTAATAAAGTGTTCTCTGTAGTTAGTGTTGTAAACTCTATAAGTAGTTACAGTAAAGTTATTAGTCAACAGTTGTTAGTGGAAGTATTTGGGATTTCTGTAATGATTTCTTGGTTTGAGTTTATCACTCTCCTTTCTGAAAGCAGTATTTACTGTGTTAAAAGAACATTTTATAATCCAATGGTTGCACGTTATCTACAGGTTTAAGCCACTTTATTGTCTACCATACAATATTCACTTGAATGAAATTCTGTAGAATACAAGTCTTTGTGCTAACCTCAGGAAGTGACATGTAAAGCAGAATTACAGCTGCATTACAGCTCACTTTATTTCACACTATAAAACTCAATTATAAGTTTACAAGAAAACAAGCGTCTAAGCTCTTGCGACTTGTCTGCTTTAAATTAGTTGTTTGACTCGCACGCAGTGTGAGATACACTCCGTCGCTTACATTTGCCTTTGCTATGCATTTAAATACAGAGCAGAATTTTTCACAAAATGCCCAATCCATGCGTTGACTTGATTTGCATTTTCAAAAGGCTGCTGGTACACAGAGTGAAAAAATACACTAAACTTTCAGCGTATGTGTCTGAATGCAAACAGAGCACAAAGAAATGCAAGCTAATTAATTAAGGGAAACAAAGGCGCACACATTTAACTGTATAATGGTTATAGGTGCCTGACACTTCAACCTGATAATTACAAAATAAATGACAGGGATATTTTAACGGGCAGTAATGTCTTTCCACTCTTGTCGTTCCGTTAGGCAATTGACCCCTGACCAACCCCTCTTGGTTACTGTTGCTACCTCAGACTAGCTTTACAGAAACAAATACTCTTTACACTACATCCCTCACTAACATTGATTTGCTGTTGCCAAGATGCTCTCGGTGTTGCAGCCTGAAAAAACATCAGTGTCAACAATAAGAAGTATTATTGCGAGCAAGAATGAGCATATATGCATTTAATTGAATATATGTTGGTTATTGTTGCGTACGTTTTCAAATAAATAATTAGGGCATCACAGCGATTGTAAATCTGCAAATAGTTTCAATGAAAGTGTCGCTTAGAGCAAGACAAAATGATTGATTCAGTTCCCTGTTTGATTTGAGAATAATGACGGGTTGAGACAGAGCGTTTCCTTTCACATTTGTCGCATCTGTTCTCTAAAATACACACATTTCTATTTTAACAATCTTGTTTTCCCATAAACTCATGGCAGGACGTTGTGACACCCCTCGTGCATTAAGTGATCTCCAAAAATCTGATTTAATGAGATTGGAAGGGCTTTACTACATCCTGCCCTGGAGAATTGATCACGCATATTAATCAGCCACTTTCATGATCTCACTGTGATCTCAGTCTTTCATCCTTCTTCACCGCTGGAAAACTCACATCCCTCATTTCAGGGACACAGAGTTGCACACGAGCAGAGCGTTGTCAATTATACAGACAATTAACTAAACCGTTGATCTGTGCTTAATCACACACAGACTACTAGAGAAGTGATTCTTCATGTTTCTGTGTTATTCAACCTCACATTCCCTCGACAGAACCATCTGAATCATTTCTGACACACACACACAAGCTTAGCGTTCATATTCAGACAGCTGCAGGTATGTTGGTGATATTATATCACGTGGGGTTGTGTAATTCTCAGAGTAAGATATGTGCTGGGATTCATGTTCTGCTGAGGGAAACGGCTCGCAGGGAAATGTCAGATAAAGAAATGTAGATGCATTCGGTTTTTGTTAGTTCTTAACTACATCACAGTGCTAGAAACGACAAGATCATGTGTTCCGTTCCCAGAGGGAGCACATGCACAGAGATCAAATATGGACCTTGCAGGATTATATTGATATTTCTGTTATGTTTTATGGTGACATACTGGCTTAAGTATCGCCATATTTTAACACTCATGTTATTTGTTTATGTTGTACTTTGTAGCTGCTCTGAAAGTTGTGGATATTCTGTTGTTTTAATAATTCTCTACACAAATATATTGTTGTTCCTACTGTAATTATGTTGAATATTGGAACATTATTATTATACAAAAGTAATGCAGTTGTGTTGTGTTCACTTTCAGGCAGCAGCTGGAGGCTCATTAGCTGTAGATGGATGTTCACCATCTGAATACATGGAAACCTGTAGGTAAGAAAATCCACAAATGAGATCTTGGTAATATCTCTGTTGTTTCTCCCAGAAAGCTTTGAAATTAAATGGATTTTTTAAAGATAGTTTCTTTATCATAAGTTTATGTACTTATGTACATATACTTGTATATGAAATGATTATTTTTATTCATTTTTGCAGTGTTAAAATGGCATGCTTCATTATTGTTTGTTAATCATACGCTCTCTAACCGCATGCAGAATTGCTGAATAAAACATTCAGGAGACGGGCTGCGCATTAGAGGCGTGTGAGAGCGCTCGGGCTCATTATACTCCACACATTTCTGCAGCATGTGTCACATCTCCCAGAATAGATGCAGTAATTGTCATGGATATGGATGGGCAGGCTAAGACTGCAGGACTATCCTTGTAGTTCTACTGCAGCAATTCTGTGCAGGAGAAAATTTGCACGAATTTGAGAGTGCCTGCACTGCCCTAATCACAGCTGAGAAATGCGACGCATGGGGCAGGCTGTTTGAAAGGTTGCTGCATAGCTGGTCTTGCAAAAACGTATAACAATCGGCAGATAATCTAGACCGATTTGCAGGTGATTACGGCCAAAACTGTCTCACAGGAAGGGGCAGGCATGTTCAGTGACCAGTCGCAGTTCGTTTTTGACATGATTTTTGAGGGATGGTCAATCTGAGACTTGACAGAAAGAGGAGATTTCTGTGTCTAGCCGTTGTTGGCGTTACACCTGAAGATCAGGATTAGATACAGTGTCTATGGATTGTATGTCTGGATGAAGTTTTCAGCTAGTTTCTTGGGTGAATGCTGAAAGTGTCACTAGACAAGGTTTAAATAGACCTAAAATATAGTGAATAATAGAAGCTTTGTACATTTTATCTTGTAATATTCACAAGCCGGTGAAAGTAAAAAGTTCCCAGAATAGGGAAACAAGTAAAAAATGAAAATGACGCTCTGCATGGGAAAATGGTTTGTTTAATGTAATGCTGAGAATATTGCTTGTGTTTTCTGTGTTCACGTGGTCAGTTTGGTACATGCTGTTATGAGTTTATTTTCTCATAACAGTAAATCAACTCATAACTCATAATTATTTATGTAATATCCAGTAGAATTCTAGAGTCAGTTAAGATCCTGCTGGATGAAGATGTTGTTCACTGCAAAGTTATGTAGTGCTGTTGTCTTGCTGGGGTCATGTGATGCGCTGTGCAGATTGTTAAACCCAGCCTTGTAATGAGCGTCTCTCTACAACATTACCCATTTACAGCATTCCTCACACGTGTACACGCTCCATATGTGTTTGTTTTGGTTCTCACACACTTTTCTTCCCGTTGTGTTGAGTGCCTCGTGTTACTGCCTCTGTGCCTCTCTCCAGTGATCAGTATTTTCTGTGTGTTCTGTAACAGGACTCATCTCACACATGATAAGTTTACACGCGGTCCCCACGGCCCGGGGAAGAGTGCACACTGATTCAGATTCCCTGCTGCATGCCACCAGAATCATCTTCAGCACAGCGTGTCTGATCCTCACATACACAAGACTGTTCTGGAAACAGTTTTCACTGATAAAAGGCAGTTTGGAATGTCAGACTGCAGGAGAGCGCAGCTGTGAGTCTTTTCCTTTCATACTTCAAACTGTTGATCACTGTTTGTAGAAAGCCAAAATAAATTATACATATACACTACACAGAGAAAAGTAGACAGACACCCGGGCCCACACTGTTATGTAGTTGTTGAACATTTAAATTCAAAACTATCGCCGTGACTCCCTTTCCCTGCTGCTATGACACCTTGGACAAGCAGGTTTTTACTGGATGTTGAAGCAAGGTGGTGTGGATCTTCTCAATACCTCACAGGAGCACCACTGAGGCCCTGTTGTCAGGTGATGGGGTCCGGCTTACATCTGATGTGAAGGTAAAATACAGGCATGCAGGCAAATGTATGTGTGCTGTCCAAAACTGTGGTGTGATCACTTTATATGTTACCTTTTACATTTGTTCAGTTTTTAAACATTTTACTGTACACTAAATTTCACTGTGCTAAAAAACTATAAAAGACTATGTAATAACAGTTAATAGCTAAATCTGTGTGATCTGTATGATATGAAGGGTTTTGGGCTCAGATGTGTCATTAACTCAGAAGTGTCTTTTGTTGATTAGTAAATGAAGAATTCAGAACTGTGCTCTGATGGTTTCTAATAGAGTCGTTAACACTTGAAATGCCCCTTGACTTGTCAGTGATGTCACTTCACCAGAGCTGCTTCGAAATAAACACCCTCAAGGTTACTAATTTTAAGTCAAAATTAAACTTCACGCACACCATTTTTAAGACGCCAGCCCACCTTGAGACGTGTAATTGGTCTGTTACACTTCATAACACACCATCATTTTCTCCTCACATGAGGAAAAATAAAGTTAGAGACACAAGTCGGGGGAAAGTGAGAGAGATTGGCCACAATAACAGCTTCAGCTTTGAAGAAGTTCAGGGAATGTTTTGAGGTGCGGTGATGAGAACTATCAAAGCTCTTCACTGCTGTTTATAGTCATGCTAATGTATCCAGAGGATAAAAACAAGAGATGGAGGTTTCGCTTCTAAGATAAAATGCATCAACATCAGTAGCTGAACATACACTTCTCATACACTTTGTGTTTTAATCACTGAAGAATGGTCGAGTGGCTGCTGCTCTCGTGATTTTTGTGATTTGTGAAAATTAATTCAGCACGTCTTCTTTGGGAGTTATGATATGGTTTTGATTATCACAAATTCACTCTAAAAATACATGTGATGTGTAAGCTGCAATTTATAACTGAAAACCTATAGCTGCAACATAACTGCTGTAGAAGATATATATAGAATACACAAATGGTTCCTTTACGTTTTATATACTAAATATCAGTTTTAAAATCGCCATTAGTCCAATTTATTATTTTTAAGCGGAAAACAACAGCTACTCACTTGAGACACCTTAACAGTTCGTTTTGACTGTACTGTGACCAAATAATGAAGATACTGTCTCCATTAGAACCCTTCTTATTGGCATTTATAAAGTGATGCCAATTAAATTCATTCATTTACAATTCAAAGTATGAAATATCACCTACAGTACAAACACCCCAATCCAGCACATTGTTTTCATTCCCTTTAAAATAAGACACATGTGTTAGGACATGAAAGCAGATTGTTATAAAATGAATTGTGATTTAAATCCTCTCTTGACAGCCCTAAAGTTTATGCACTGAGACCACAAACATACATTTAGTGTGACTACTGTATCTTTATCACAAGCAGTCACTAATAGTTTTAGGTGTGATTTATGAGGAATCTCAGATTTCCAGGGTTTGTTTCCTGGAAAACGGAGAAATTCATAACAGGGTGTGAGCAGATTGTCTAACAGTCTGTGATATCCACTGAAAGCATCTGCCACGTTCCTGATGTTCACAGACTTCATTCAAATCACTTCACATTCATCAGAGCACATCAATTAAATATAGTTTAATTTCCATCCACAGAAAGTCAGATAAAATAGATTGAGGTCAGATCCTGTTATACTGTACAGAAAAAAGTAACTGTGCAGAAAGACAAATAGAAGAATGATGTTCAAGAACGAATGATGAATTTGGCTTATGAGCTCAGGCTGTTTAAATGTTATATGATGATATATGTCAATAATGTCAGAGCCTGAATCTCAATGCAGCAGTCAGTCTGAATACAGACTCGTGAGACTCGTGCGCATCAGAACTCTGAACCGGCTCACATTCATTCTGTCATTTTGATGTATGTGTGGCTTGTGGCACATGAATTCAATTAACATATAGTTTTGTGTACAGCTCCCATTTCTCTGAAAACAATAAATCAACAGGACAGCTCCATAACGTATTTCAAACACGGTCAGCTTTGATGGAATCAATAGACTCATCCCAAATACACATTATCCCACAAGTCTGAAGTCATTTACTGTGCTCACTAAAGGTAAGTGCTGTGAGCATTCCTGTTGCTCATACTCAAGCTGAGCTGAGGTGTGCTGTTACTTCACTTGGTGATCAGACGTCAGATTGTTAGTACATTAAAGGAAGGACCTATTTAGCGCCAACCCATTTAACACCCTAGCAGCCAGACAGTGACACCCTGGCATGCCCCCTGCTGCACAGCAACACTGTAGCAAAACCTATGGACATAATTCAGCCATTGTAGTTCATGTGTGTTAACTCCACACACATCAGCAGAGTTTGAAAGCAAGACTCGTGAATGTACACAACTCATTTCAGTGTTTTTATGGTTTGTGCAGGACAGCTGGTCCCCTGAAACACCAGCACACACTTTTGATGAAGATCTTTTACTGGGCCATAAAGGTCAAAGGTCAAGCTCATGCTGGAGAGCATCTCTACATATCCCAATGGTGAAACACTTGTGTTTTAAATCTGTCGCTGTTCGCTGTTCTTTTTATAAGGCTTTTATAAGGTTACTGTCTATTAGCATTTGATTATTTAGTGCTGCATTACTGTGTCAGCGAGCTATCGGCAGGTTTTAGAATGATTGCATCACCTGCATCATCAGCAGCTGATATTACAGATATTAGGACACCTCCTCACGGGTTGTTATTCTTCTGCTTTAAAATCTGTACAGCTCTCCAATCAACAATAAATATTTTATGAGGTTTTCACTTTTATCATATACACAGTGTTTCTAGCAGTACAGAATGCGGGCTGATGTTTTACTTTATGTTGGTTCAAGCAAATTTTTACTCACAAATTGGCTATAAAGGAGAATTTTCACCTCAGGCGTTTTATCTGAAATAACAAGAAGATGAACAAAATGACTAAAGGTTGCAAGTGGCAGAGATGAGCTGATCTCAGCAGACTCACTGACTCAGGTTATGACATGGAATAAAGAGGCGGGTCACTCGTGCCTGCTTGGGCGTATTCTGTACATATTAGTTAAAAGACCACAGGAGCATCAGGGTCACATATAGTTATTTCATGCTAAATGACCCCAGAATTGTGTTAAAAGAATCTATCTGCTAAACCTGCCCGTTGCTTTCAACACAATTCTGGGGTCATTTAGCATGAAATAACTGTATGTGACCCTGATGCTTCTGTGGTCTTTTAACCATTTGTCCACGAGAAGGTGATGCCATATAGATAGACTTTGGAAACCATCTCCACAGTTTGCCTCCCCATTATTAACATTGCTATGTTAGAATGACATCTACAGAGTTGAGCTATCCATCTATATATCTATGTATCTATAAATATACATGATGATGATAAAAACACACACACACTGTAAGATGGAGGCTTGGTGATATAGACACATCTGTCATCCATCAGTATATTTATGCCTGTGTCTATATATGGCTGCACAATATATTTAAATGATCAAAAAAAACATGCATATCGCAGTGGTTTGCAGAAAAATAATGATTTTAATATTTCTAAAGGTTATGTATAGTCAGCTTAAGGGTATACAGACAGCAGACAGACTTTATCAGAAAGAATGGGAAACATGTGCTTGTCATATAATTTTTAGTTTGTAGAATTGAATTAGATTTAACACATTTAAAGCATTGTTGTATCACATACTGCATGTTTCTTTAATATCATCCAGTCCTCTCTATACACACACACACACAGTCACCCAGAGCTCTGGTCTTTAAAGTGTGTGTGAGTGGCCTCTATTACCAAAGCATCCAGTAAAAGGCTCCTCTTTTATATCCCTATACACCTTTAAACCCTGCTGTTGGGTTGTGTGATTTCTCAGTAAAGCAGCCGAGTCTGTGGGTCAGTTTTTTTTCAAGTTGACAGAGGTGGACAGGAGACATCCACACCCTCAGTAACGCAGTCAGCAGCAGCTTATGAGGAAAAAGAATCACAGCAGTTCTGTGATCATTTACTCAACCTTATTCTTGTATGACTTACTGTCTGTGGCCGAACACAAAAGGTGAAAGAGGTAAATGTATCACAAAAGTCATTTAAAAAAAGTTTCCTGAAGCTTTTAAACATAAGTGTTATTTACTGGTTATTTACTTGCACAGGAAACTCTAAAATGGACTACTGAAGAGCTCATGACAAAAATGGTAAGCCTGGATCATTTGATGCTAAAAGTCATTGATATCTATGTGCTGTATTTGTTTTAACTGGAAGTCGGTCACATCTGTCTTTTGACATTTTGACAGACCTGTTTTATTTTCATTAAGTGGAAAAAAGTGGCCAGAATATTCTTCTGTAATTTACCTTACCTAGAATAACATAAGAATGAGTAGATTTTTTTTGCTTACAATCAAGGTTAAATCATAACCCACACTGGTTTGTTTTGCTTTTGATCTTTTTGAATGCAGGTCATCAGCGAATGTTGTTTCAAAGAAAATATAAAATATCCTGATTTCTTTACTAGTTCTGTTATTTTTCATCCCCTCCAATCACCCGACTCCATTCTGTTACATAACTGCTTCTGCATTTGCCCTGCATCCACTCACATTAAATATACCGTTTAAATCAGCAGTACATCAGATTATGATGGTCAAATGGATTACAAACACTATTTGATGTTGAACTGAAGTACTTTACAAAGCCGAGTGGTAAGTTAATCAGCATCTTGAATAAGTGAAGCCCAGTTTTCCATGGTAGAAGATCTACTTGCCATCCAATTACCATGAAAAAATAGCCATCGCTTCCATTGTGATTTTTGACAAGCCCATGGTGAGGTACTTGAGATGCATGGTCGACATCAGAAGTAATGAGTGGAGAAGCTCTGCGTGTGTTCAGAAGACGTTTTATCATCAGACCCAGAATAGACACAACTATCTCCACAGGGTTTCTCCAGCTGGAAGAGAGATGATATTTTAATCTGGTTGCTACTAGATTAGGTGGGTGTCATTTCTGGTCAGCGCCTGTTCTTGGTGTTTCCATCATGGGTTGTGCACTTAAGCAAAAGATTGATTGTATCATTACTTGCTACATGACACACACACACACACACGTCTGATGATCTTAAGCTGAAAAGCTTTTTGAAGACAACAATCAGAGACTGTGTTAGAGTCCAAGAGACAGCAATGGAAACAGTGCTCAGTTAGGTTGTTTTTTAGAGAGATGCTATAAGTCTATTTATGTTTGAGAAGAATAACAGGGAGGTATTTTACCTGTTTGATAATTTAGTTTGATAGGGGCTTTAATGCTTGACGCTGAAAACAGTCAGCTACCTTCACCAGCTTCAGCATGTGACACTTTTACACCAATTATTTTTAAAGACAAAATATCTAATAAAAGAGTTGCAGTGTGAGCACTTATGTGGGAGATTGTCTGCTTTGTGATTAATTCATAACATTTGCTTTGAACTTTGGGAGCCGGTTTGGAATGTGATTTTGTGATGATTTGTGATATTTTCTTCATTAAGATTGGGGACGAAAAACAGTGAAAAAATATGAATTCTCTCCCTGGAATCTGATTGGATGAGCTGGTTCTTCTCCAGCGCCTCAGTCTGTGGTGTCTGAGGGAGAGAATGTTGCTATGATTATAAAATAGGCGAATGTTACACACATCTGTTGTGTTTCCACACACACACACACACGCACTGAGGTGACTTTCTAATTGGGTTAGCACAGAAGGCGTTGTCACATTAACCACATAGAGAGAAATCAAGGATTTGACTGGTCACATGGCTGACAGGGAATTTGATCATCTCTGACAGAATATATTAAATGATTCTGTTAAGAGATGAAAGGAAGAAAGCAACATAAATGAAATCATGTCAGCGGAGCAGAGATCTGTTTCAGAAGAACAAGGTAACTACAGGTCTTGTGATATACATTAATGATTGCTTACAGGCATGTGGCAGAGATAATCACATCCAACACACCTGCGATCTGAAGTTCTCTGACACGAGCCAGATGTTTCATGTGCCACTCACATTTAAAATGAGGGCTGCCTAAACTGTAAAGCTGGAGATATGTATAGAGAGCCGGTTTAAATGTGAAAACCTGCACTTTGGAGAAATCATTAAAGGACCTGCTGAGTGGAAAGGGCGTTATTAGGAATTACTTCTGTAAACGTTTTTTGTGCAAATAGTTTTAATGCACGTTTTACACCGCCGAACTGTCAGACGAGGCTAAGCTACATTTAGACAATTTAGTAATTGGGAATCACAGAACCATAGCTGTTCTCACTCAGGTCCCTTCTTCCACTGGTGAAGTTACACATCCAGTGGAATGATCTGTCAAATACAGTTTTCTGTCCTCTGTGTTTCCCATTGAAGCAGAAAGTTGGGGCAGATTTGACCTGCTTTTTAAACAGACAGTGTCTTTTTCTTTCCATCACACACAGAGCAACCACACTGATTTTCTTTTGCTCGTCTGTGGCAGGATGTGTCAGAGTCACTCTCATTCCACAGAGATTTGTTTGATTTTGAGATCATTGGTTGTGGTGAATCTTTGTAGATTTGTTAGTTATGTTATGTATTTATAGTATATCTGTATCATATTGTGTCATCCTTTACATCATATGACTTTTTTAGAACCACAAAAGCATATAGATTTAAAGGACTTACAGCTATATTAAAAAACACAAGGGACAGTAAAATAATCACTAAATCACACAGATTGTAGATTTGTATGTGTTGAATCTCTAGAAGCGAGCAGATAATGAATATCTGCTTTGTTTTTGTATATTTTTATACAGAACCTGTACAAAAGATGAGACACAGATAAGCACAGTACAATTTATCACATTTTAATATCTGCAAGAACTAGATTTTTTAAATATTGTTTTCTGTTATCATCACAGTCCTGAGCAAAGGGCTGAAAAAGAGTTTTAAAAAGTAGTAATTTCATAATAATGATTGAACATAAGGATAAATAACTAATAATAATAAGTAAACAATTACTTGAGTTAAAAATGCTGTTTATACAGGAATGAGAGGTTTGTATTGGTCACAAAATTATAATCGACGGTTTTGAACAATGATGAGTATATATTCATTCTCACACACAAGATCACAACAAATAATAACATCTTATAGTATTGATTCTGTACGTCTGCAGATCCCATTATAAAGCACACTGGCTGTGACACATGTCAGACAATTCTGAGTGCATCTGTTGTGGTGTAGTTGCATTTCATTGTTATCAACAGATTTAACTGCAAACACAGAGAGCACTCAACTACCAGCCGAGTGTGTGTTAAACAAGATGTCTAATAGATCAGTCAGTTGCTCTCATTAACATAATTAACACACATGCTCTCCACAACTTGCTTTAGCTGCTTCAGAATTTGTGTGTCCCCTTTAAATGCAAATCTATCAAATAGTTTAAACTTTCAGAGACCCTCTCAAAATGTCAGGTCACCGCACCGACTCAACAAAACGCTCTGAGAATGTTTCCCAACCTCGTTTAGATATTTCAGTCCATTTGTAGTTCGCCAGTCTGCACTTCCTGTGACAGCTGGACTGGGAACTTCCTGTTCTGGATGGAGCCTCAAAGAGTGAAAAGAGAAACAGATGTTTTTTCTGCACTGTCAAACAGGGCCGGTTTGTGGGCTGCTGGTTTCAGTAGACCTTTTCTGTTACATCTGCTGTGGATGAAGGGTACTTGTGTCGTTGTTGCCATGGGGACAGTTTAGGAGGTAACCCACTTTTGTTCTTATTTCCTGCTGTAAGTGTCTGTGTAAGAGCTCAGAGTGACACCTCGGGTGGCGGTAAATATGGGGCACTTAACACATGCTTGTTGTCCTTTTAGTAGCAAGAGATCTACTGCATGAATACTGTTACTGTTAGTGACGTCACACTGTTAGTGACATCACACTGTTAGTGATGTCACACGCTCAGAGAATGTGTGTTCTGAATCTGTTTGAGGTACAGTGTTGGTGCTGGACTAGTTGACTGTGTATTGTTTGTACTGCAGTAAGTGTGTCTGTGCAACAGGACTGCCTTATGTTTTCAGATGTGAACGTGACAAACCGAACAGGATGTGTTTCAAACGATTTAAATGAAACAAAAGCAGCAAAAGAGATCTAGTTGCTTTTTGTAAACATCTGTATGTATGTATGCAGCGTATGCAGTCATCAGCTATTTTCTATTATTAAATGAGCTTTCACGTAACATTTAGTTTAAAGGTTGGCCTGCCTTCGTGGAATCAATGAAACATATTTGAAGCATATCAATTCTGCTTTAGACTCATTACATCCTTCTCAAGTCAGTTAGAAAGCTGAGACTCAGTAATGCTTCTGCCTGCTGCTACATTTAGACTGAAGGCAATCAGTGCACCTGTGTTTCAAATGTCTCCAGCAGATGAGTCCAGAAGTCCACAAGCGTTTCAGGGAGGAGAATACAGTGAGTGGACACACCTGCAGTGGATTAGAAATGTCTTTCTGTACAGGTCAGTCTCAGAGAATCACAGATGCAGTTCCCATTTGAGCTTCTTGGACTGCATTTGATCCCATTTGACAGACTTGATGAAGCTCACACCTGCTCGCTGATGTTGGCTTTCCGAGATTTTTCTCCTTTAGATGGAATCCACATTAGATGCTTCTACAGTAGCTGCAGTTTGGGTGCTCTGTGAATCCATGAACAACGAAACAGACCAAGCTTTCACATATAGAGAAATAATGTGAAATTCCTGTTTTCCTGTCTGAACATCACAAGCTGTTTCTCATAAGAGCCAATGATATATGTAATACACATACCCCAGATTAGAGTATGAGCAGGAATAATACACAAGCTGGAGGGAAAGTAAAATTCAGTAAAGAGAGAGCAGTTTTTACAAAGTACATTGTGATAATAGTAAGTAAATAGTAAGTGCTTTTGTTTATTTGTGGATTGGTCAAGTGTTTGTGAAATTGGTGGTGTGTCAGCAGATCGGGTGCACTTATGCAGTGATTCCAGAAATAGAAAAGGTGGAGGTCTTGGAAAAGGTGGAGATCTTGGAAAAGATGGAGGTCTTGGAAAAGATGGAGGCTTTGGAAAAGGTGGAGGTTTTGGAAAAGGTGGAGGTTTTGGAAAAGGTGGAGGCTTTGGAAAAGGTGAAGGCTTTGAAAAAGGTGGAGGCTTTGGAAAAGGTGGAGGCTTTGGAAAAGGTGGAGGTTTTGGAAAAGGTGGAGGTTTTGGAAAGTGATTTGTGCCTCAGTGTGAAGGAACAGCCAGGCGTCACTTTTGTAATGACAGTAGATGGCCGTCTGTATGTTTTAAGAATGATTTAGCTTTTCCATTATCACCACATTGTATGATACCATGAGGGATGAGTGACTCAGTCCAGTGACACAATCGTCAGCTTGTTACCAGAGATAATAGATATCAGTCAATTCAGTCTGAAACACTCGAAACTGCTGTTACACAGCATCAGTCATTTGATCTGGATTACACGTGGTATCTGCAGGAATTCAATAACACATAAATATAATCCTGTCCACACATGTGCTACACATGTTCTTATCCACAGTTTATCTGTAGAGATACATCGGTTACTTGAGTATATACTTGTACAGCAGCATCACAGCTAGTAGCTTAGTAGAGGTATGAATAAGAAGTAAAATGAACTGCTGTTCACTTTAACAAACAGCTGGCATAAACATCTGTAGACTTCTGGTTCGAGAGGGATCTGAGCAATATCCTGAAAAGGGACTATTATAAGAAATGTGTGGTTTGCATTTGTTCTGTGGGACAGTTTCTTCAGGAAATGTATGAATTCTGTTGTTGGCTTTAGTTGTCTAGTTTAGCATGTGCTGTACATCATGTTGGGATAATTGCCTGTAACTGTATGTGTTCACTGTGTTGTAATATGTTAAGGAAACATCTTCACAGAAGATAAATGTAAATGTTCAACAGTCTGTTGAGGGCAGAAGCCCCTGTCTGTATGTTCTCCCACGTTCTCTGCTGTTTCTTGAATAGCCAGTGATTTTTATTACATTCCTAGAGATGCCACTTCAATGAATAAAACACAATAATGAGTTTGCCTCAGGAGATTATGGAAATGTAATAAGTGTAAAGTTCAGGGATGAAATATTTGTTGTCTATCATGAACGAGGTTGAGGTTCATGTTGAGGTTGTCGTTTACAAAGGTTCTATACACGGTTGGATGTTGACAAACGGTGGAGTGTGTGACTGTCTCACGCAGTCCAATGATTAAACGCGTCCCTCCTGGCAGAAATTACAAACAACCTGTGCATTCCTAACACATTTATAATAATCAGCCATCGCTTAGCATATCAGAAATACTGCATATGTCATTGTAGCGCAAAGAAAAATGCTTAGTCAAATAAATGGATTTCTTGCTTCGGAATGATGGACTGCACCGATAGTTCATATTTTTCTTGGCTAAGTACATCATTGGTTTCTGTTGGATTGGAATAATTTGTCCTGGGTCTGTGAGTTCACAGAGAGAATGAGACTCTCTCACCCCAGTAACACAACAATGCATACGACTGCAATGCGCACACTGCTGTGTTTGTGTGTTTGTGTAGAGCTCATTTAATTAGTCAGTAGAAAAGCTCCAGTTTATTGATGCATGACCAGAAGTGTGTTTTGCATGAGATATTTAATCTGGAAAGGTTAACATGAACTTTCCCGAAAGCATGAAAGGATCTACAATAGACCTCATTGTTTTGGTATTGAAAAGAAGTGTTCTTTCTTACGCTACAAAGAAATGAAAACACGTCGGACCTCATAATGAGGCTCCTATCGAGGTGGTTTTTAATTAATTTCATTTCTTGCTGGGCGTAATCAGCATTATCAAAGACTTCCAGTTCTCCAACCCTGAGCCCAATTACAGAGTTTGAGTCCAGTTTAATAGAACGGTGCTATTGTGAGATAAAGCGCTGTGGGCTTTGGGAAAGGCCAGGATGTGCTTCTTTCACACACTCACAAACTGTCTGGCAGAAATTTTTTTAAGGCCAAAATGGTAAAGACTGCGTTCATATTAAATACATCAATTCTGATGATCATACAAACTACATCACACTCTTGTTTCCCTCTAAAGCCTCACAGTAAATAGACACAGTGCTTGACCAATCATCTGTTCAGTCTTTACATGAAAACCAGCTTAACCATCATGGCCTTTGTAATAGATCCCATAGTCCTGTGATGTCATTTTACTGAAGCTTTTCTGCTGCTCTGATGCAGGTCCAGTTATTCACCCTGATGATGAGCTTCAGTCTGTCATTATCACGTGCAGAAATCTGTTTAATCACACACAGGTGAGGCATCATGTTTGTCATTATTTGATAGACATTCGTATTGGCCAGAAGAAGAAGAAATATTGCTGAGAAATACATCATGAACCTCATTAGCTGAGTCTGTATTATGCATGAAGCTCTGAGAGGACTGTGATAAAGTCTCTTGTTGAAATTACTTCTGATAAAGGTCATATGGTTAAACACTCGCTGGATGTCTTGTGTAGATTCAATTTTTCAGGGCTGCGGCGTCACTGAAAAACTGTGTTTAGATGGACACCCGACTATAAAAATATACATGTAATCTTTCACCCTCCATGTGTCCAGAGGGGAATTAGGTTCAGTGCTCATTTAATTTACACATTAAACTTGTCCATGTTTTTACACTCGTTCAACCTTTAAAAGAGTTTTCGATGGGTGCAGTCTGTACTTACAGTAACCAAAGGAAAAACAGATGCTTTCAGGTCTGTTTTATCTTTGAAAATGCAGTTTGACTTATTAAATACCGCTGAGTTTTTCTGGACCTCGGCAATGAGTAACTTTGTATCATTA